>MJUT01000479.1:6650-40375 GCA_002080005.1 Gigantidas platifrons
GTGTTCTTGTTGCTCTATCGTCAGTTTTCTGCCTAATATTTTGTAGATGATTGTTTGTACGTTAGTACTGTTTCTTTTAGCCTGTGCTTCTGATTACCCTATTGGTATTTTCAAAACTTTTCTTAGACCTAATTGAGTGTAAGCACATTATGTACGTTGTTTCCCATATCCATGGGAACTACGCAGTATATAAATAGAATCTAGTTGAAAGTAGACACAACTGTTCAGCAGCCACCAAAACGATGGAACTAAGGAGACTATGAATGAAACCATAAATGGGAAGTTAGGATTAGACCATGCAAATTATTATTGCCTCCTGGAACTACGGAGAATATAAATAGGTCCTAGTTGAGGGTAGGCACATACTGATAATTATACTCTGTCTGTAACAGAGGGAAATACCAAGTTTCTTCACTGGGGTGTACAATCTCTGCGAATGTGATGTCCGTTGTTAGTGAATAACAATTCAAATACACAATTCTTCCTTAGCACTGGATGTTTATAATTACAAAGCTCTTCACACGTCACAGAGAATATAAAAAGTTTATAATGCTCAATAGGCGTGGTTGAAGCGAAATTGTTTTCATAAATTTGCCATGAATTGTGGCAATCAAGACGCCCTCTGACAGTACAGTCTCTGATAACTTGTCTTCATCCTCGAAAAGCTTTGAAGATACTAAATAGGTAATTAGAAGCCGTTAATCGAAGGGGGGGCAGACAATATGATGGCCGAAAGAAAAAGGCTAAATGATATATAAAGCACTACACAAAAACTAACGATTGAGCAATTAAGTTTAGATATGTCTGACATGACTATGATAAAGTAATCAATCATTCAGACGTTATGTTTTGTTTTCCATGTCCTTGTGTAATGATGGTCTAGTCCTGTATTGTATTTAGCATGACCTGCATATGATCTTCATTTGTTTTGTAAATCTAGATTAATATTACTTACATTTATTTTATAGAAATTAAAACGAGCTTTAAGAGAAATAAAAGCTTTCACAACACCACATCGAGATGTCAAGATGGTCATGGATGCTGTTTGTGTATTGTTTGGTATTTATTGTTCCATCGTGGAAGGCTTCGCAGAAATTACTTGGTGATACGAACATATTACAAAGACTGATGACGTATGACAAGGATAATGTAGATGTAAGTTTATTTGTTTTTGTTCCTTTTTCTTTCTTTTGAAATGTCAGTATGTTCAAGGGACAATTAAAGGCAAGAGGATCTCCTGCAACATATCATTTTAAATCAACAAAACAAAAACAAAAAAAACGACAAAGGCTTGGGCAGTACTAACACACAAGAATCTCCGATACTAAAACACCACAAACCTGACAATTTAGTTTGTTTGTTTGTTTGTTTGATAGTGTTTAACAATATTTCAGGTATCTCGTGGTGGTCAGTTTTATTGGTGGAGGAAACCGGGGGACTCGGAGAAAATCACCGATCTGTCGCAAGTCACTGACAAACTTTATCACATAATGTTCTACACCTCACCCTCATAGAGATTCGAACTCACATTATCAGTTGTCTATCCAACTACCATACGATCACGGCCACAGTGGCTTTACAAAAGCTTGGACAGTACTAACATACAAGAATCTCCGATACTAAGACACCACAAGCCTGACAAAAATCAGATTTCTATATAAAACACAAAAGAGAGACTGAATGTTCCGAATGATAATTCTATTTCTTTCGGGATGCGTTTTCTGTCCTAAATTCATATTGTCAACAAATTTAAATTGATATCTGTTAAATTGCATTGTTTCATTTTTATGTTTTAATGTATCACGATAAGTTAATTTTGCAATATTTTGTTTTTGTTGGCAGCAAATCGCAATCGATAAAATCCGCAAAGACTTTATGACTGATCCAATGTTCAATATCGAATGCATGAAGAAAATATCCTTGGCCGCAGGAACTCTATGCGCATGGGTGATGGCTATTGAAGCTTATGACAGAAATGTAAAAGGATCTGGTGGAACAGTAGAGATATTTAAATAAATAATTCATTGTATATACCTAACTGTGGACATAACAATTAATTTTGTAGCTGGTTATAGACGTACCACTTAATTTTGTACCTTGTTGTATACGTATCAATTCATTTTGTACCTTGTTGTATACGTATGAATTCATTTTGTACCTTGTTGTTTGCTTTCAAATTCATTTTGCATCTAGCTATATACGTTATAATTCATATTATACCTGGTTGTATACGTACCAATTCATTTTGTACCTCGCCATATTTGTACCAATTCATAATTTATACAACCATTCATTTGCACCTGGTTGTATACGTATCAATTAATAATTTACCTGGTTGTATACTATACCAATTCATTTTTACCTTGCCATATACGTACCAATACATACTATGCCTGGTTGAATAAGTACCAATGCATATTGTACCTGGTTGTATACGTACCAATTCATTTTGTACCTCGCCATTTACGTACCAATTCATAATTTACCTGGTTGAATACGTAACAAATTATGTTATACCTGGTTGTATATGTACCAATTCATTTTGTACCTTTTTATATACGTAACAATTCAATTACTAGATTTCATATACATCACCGATCGAAATGACCAGTCAGAAATTGCTCGACATATGCAATTAAATGGTTCTCTAGCTTTTATTTTAATATTTGTTTCAAGAGTTCTGTCCATTTTACAAATATTAAGATCATTAAAGGAACTGCATATATTATATTTAGTATGTTTTAACATATATGATTATCTGATATACAATAATATGATTTTTTTATTCACTTAGAGTCACATCATATATATTTGTAGAGTTCGGTGGGTACATTTGTGAACAAATCATTGGCATCACTATGGGGGAAAACTGTGCCCCCCTCCTTGCCGATTTTTTTCTATACTCCAGTGAGGCAGAGCTTTTACCAAAACCAAAATACAGACGCTAAAGCCTTTAATCTCACTTTCAGTTATGTTGATGATGCTCTGTAAATTAATAATCCAAACTTTGTTAACCGGATTCTATTGATATACCACAAAGATAACGAAAACAACAGAAACTGCATCCTCTGTCTCATTTCTTGACATTTACTATAAACTTGACACTAATGGTCAACTTTTTACCAGACTTTATGGAAAAAGAGACTGCTTCAATTTTGCCATTGTAAATTTTCCACACCTTTATCAAAATATACCAACCCCTCCCGCGTATGTAGAAGAAGAGTTTGAAGCTACCAAAGGGGTAATATCCGTAAGAACAGACAGCATAATGACCAAAAGATAAGAAACAAAAGGACAAACAACGATCAACAAAACATACTTATAAAACTAAAGATCGAGTAACACGAACCCCAGTAAAAACCGGGGGTGAACTCAGGTGCTCCGGAAGGATAAGCAGTTTCTGCTCCGCCATAAAATGTTTGCTACAAGTGGAACATATCCGTGGTCATTTACATTTTACAACTCCTACTCTACGCTAGAGCTTGCATCTTAAATTTCAAATTGTTTATTGGAAGTTTTGTTTGATGTTTTTTAGCGCCACTTTCAACAATATTTCAGTTATATCGTGTCGGTCAGTTTTATTGGCGGAGGAAACCGGAGAACCCAGAGAAAACAACCAAAACCTTGATAAGTATTCTGTCAGTTGTATACAGATGACGAGAGATGGTATCGGTAATTAGATTTTGGATCAAAGTTGACTATTGTTTCACTATTACGATGGGTTTTTATACTACCCAATCAAATATTTAGATAATGGTTGTAGCCGCCGGCTCTCCGTTAAAGACAAATATTATATATATGACAACTTCTGTGTCAGGAAGACGAAACATATTATGTGCATTGTTCAAAATTATAGCGTTCTTCATAATAACATTCTTGGCATGGTTATTAAGTGGGGGTTGGCATGACCGCATCATTTCACCAAAAGAGGAGGTGTGGAAAACATAAAAACGAGAAATTAACACCTATGTATGTTATGGAGATCAATTGAAGTGTATATACCAAGCCAGGAAAGTGAGCGGGCATGCCTATGTATGTTATGTGGATCAATTGAAATGTATATACCAAGCCAGTAAAGTGAGCGGTCATGTCTATGTATGTTATGGGGATCAATTGAAGTGTATATACCAAGCCAGGAAAGTGAGCGGTCATGTCTATGTATGTTATGGGGATCAATTGAAGTGTATATACCAAGCCAGGAAAGTGAGCGGTCATGTCTATGTATGCTATGGGTATCGTTACCAAGCCAGGAATGTGAGCGGTCATGTCTATGTATGCTATGGGTATCGTTACCAAGCCAGGAAAGTGAGCGGTCATGTCTATGTATGCTATGGGTATCGTTACCAAGCCAGGAAAGTGAGCGGTCATGTATATGTATGCTATGGGTATCGTTACCAAGCCAGGAAAGTGAGCGGTCATGTCTATGTATGCTATGGGTATCGTTACCAAGCCAGGAAAGTGAGCGGTCATGTCTATGTATGCTATGGGAATCGTTACCAAGCCAAGAAAGTGAGCGGTCATGTCTATGTATGCTATAGGAATCGTTACCAAGCCAGGAAAGTGAGCGGTCATGTCTATGTATGCTATGGGTATCGGTTTTGTCTCTTTCTACTATTTTTGTGTTTGATTTGATCATATTATGATAGAGTTATCACAGGGATTATAGTAGAGAGTTTATCAATTCCACTCAATCTAATTAATATTAGTGCACGGGTGGCTCAATGAGTTAGGTAGTTGGATTATCTAACAACTCATATAAGCTTATCACCAATACGACGTGTGTTCGCTCCCAGCTTTGTAAATTACAAAAAGCGTTCACTCGACTCGCAGCCGCAAGTGATTAAGTTTACTAGCTGCCCATGGTCGGTGGTTCTGTGCTAGTACACCGGCTTCTTCCACCACTAAAACTTGTCGCCATTATATAGCTGAAATATTGCTGAAAGTGGCGTTAAACACCAAAAATTATTCAATCAATCATTCTACTTAATATGGGACGAAGTCCCAACTATGGTAGAAATAGCAATTTTTTTCTATATACTAACGAATAAATTATCATGCACCAGAAATGACATACCGGAAGTCAATACATGGTTAAATCTGAGCAGAAAATCGGATGCAGACCTTTAGTAACCTGGTCGTTTCGTACCTAGATCGGGACGTAAAAAACGACGGAAGATTTGGGTCTGGGTCCCCCTTTTTGCCCCCTCTTTTAAGAAAATCTGGATCCACCCTCGGTCTACTTTGAAAAAATATTATAGGTCCATATATCCGAGTTAATATTGTTTAAAAAAAAAATATTGGACTTCGTCCCAAGTTAGGTAACACCTATTATCATATTATTAGATTAAAAACTATATTTTACTGCAATACATTAAAATCTAACAAAATTCATTCCGGTCATGTGAGGCAACCTTTTATTCATCTATGAGCGTCCAATAATAAACAAGACAGTCAAGTAGAAAAATAATTGACCAATCGGAAAGCAGTTCTCTTCGTGTGTTAGGTTTTAATACCTAATGGTTTGGCAGACTCATCGCTGATTGGTTCGTAGAGTGCTTGAAACCGGGTGTAACACCATACCGGATGTCACTAGATGTCAGTGCATGACAATATACATTTATAATTTATACAACAAACATTAAATTTTAATTAATTCCAATATAATTCTATATAGAAACACATATCAAGTTTAAGCTACGTGTTTAATAAAAGGTCAAGCAAACTTACCACATTGTCACAATGACACATAAACACTACTAATATGATAATAAGTGTTACCTAACTTGGGACGAAGTCCAATATTTGTTTTTAAACAAATATTAACTCATATATAACGTCCCGATCTAGGCACGAAACGACCAGGTAACGAAACGTCCTGCACCCTTCCAGATTACTGCGCACCCGATTTTCTGCAAATTTAACCATGTATTGGTTTTCGGTGTGTCATTTCCGGTGCAAGGAATTTAAGCCATTAGTGATATGGGTCTGGAATCAAAATATTGCTATTTCTACCATAGTTTGGACTTCGTCCCATATTATCAGGTCTGTACCACTAATGTAGCTTTTTCGCTGAAAGCTCAGTTTTTTGTTGGAGTTTACGTGGATGGATTTTTTATGTTTTGAAGTATGAAAATTAAAAGATTAATTAGTGATGATCAATAGTTTCTAATTATTCCAATAACTTGAAGTAAAACAATATATATATATAAGGAAGACCACTATTATAATAAAAACAAAAGGCCTAGCATTTATTGTAAATTGGTTAGTGAATATGGTACAATGTTAATGTTTTGGCTTTGAACGTTTCCATATCTAATGAAAGCTCTGACAGAAGCACGCCGTGTGCACTAAATTATATAGTTACCTTTGATTACTATCAATGGGTTGATTATCTCTACTGGTGGACGATCACTCTCCTAGTAGTCAGTGACATCTACATAGCTTATTATTATGTCCTTTTACTAAATAATTCTACGTTTGGTGATTTTGTTGATCGTATATATCCCATTGAGGTTGAAATAAAGGATACCACATACACAGCTATTTCGGTTTTATAACTTGCCCTAAACCTCACAATTGATAATAAGTGTCGGTAAAGAACTAGACTTTACCACGAAAGAGATGATTTCAATTTTTCCATTGTGAACTTTTCATTTATATATAGCAACATTCCAGCAGCACATGATTATCTCTCTCTCCATTGATCCAATAATTCAACGCTTTTGGTTACTATCAGGATTCCCTTGATAGATGATTGCTGTTAACAAAAAAGCTACTGAAGCAGGAGTTCCTATTGGTGAAGTTGAATTCATCACTTAGAAAGTGTTATGGTCGCCACCATGAATGAATGAGGAAAGGATTGGGAAGTGCTTACGACAAGTGGAATATAACCTTGGTCAATTGTGACACAGATATTCAGTAGCGATCAACCATCACCGAAGAAAGACGGGTGCCACTCATGGAGCAGGAACTGCCTACTTTTCCGGAGCACCTGAGTTCACCCCCAGTTTTAAGTGGGGTTCGTGTTGCTCGGTCTTTAATTTTCTATGCAGTGTTTTGTAGATCGTTGTTTGTCCTTTTTATCTCACCTTTCCAAATGTAATGCGAGCATTTGCAATCATTTTGCGTCCGTCGTCTGTCATCCATTGACTTTTTGTTTTCTAATCTTAGCCAAATAAACCGACACTTAGTAGAAAACATATATGGAAGGTCCTCTATAAAGATTGCTCAAATCGTGCAGATCCGTCAAAACACATGGCAGCCATAGGCAATTCTTGTATCTGGTTGGTCGATTTCTAAAAATATCTTCTCCTCTGAAACCGCTTAGCCTAATAAACCGAAACTTGGTAGGAAGAATCTATGACAAAAATTAATGACAACATTATCAAGGACATTACAATAGCAGGGTCAATGGATGTATGTAACTGACTACTAGCTATAAAGGTAGAATATGTTACATAAAAACGACTCCTCTTAGGACACGTAAAAAAACAAAAACTTGTATGGCTGGTTGATGATTTATGATATTTTACGCCACTTTCAACAATATTTCATTTATATCGTGGTGGTCAGTTTTATTGATGGAGGAAACCGGAGTACCCAGAGAAAACTACCGGCCTTTCGAAAGTCACTGACAAATGAACCATGAACGGGGTTCAAACTCACAATTTTAGTGGTGATAGGAACTGATTGCACAGGTAGCTCTAAATCCAACTATCATACGATCATGACCACATCGGTCCACATATTTTGATTTTTTTATTAGAATTAGCATAATTGTTCAGTCATTCTTATTATTTAATGATTGTTGAAGAAGAATATTTTCTCAAAGTTATTTAGATTCTTTTCCTTTACATATGTCTTTTAATTTGTCTATTTTGTATATCATATTCACTTCCACGACATTTGAGTGCGTTATTTTTCTAATTTTGAGGTCGGTGCATATTGCTGCCTTTAGTTCACAGGTATTCCTAGGTCTATTGTTACTTCTGAAAAGTTTGGTCTTTTACGATTTCGAGCTTTTCCAGTGTTTATTTCATTCATTGCATTCTATTTGATCAGTAAATATATGTTTAACAAAGCTAAAGTTCTCATAAATCGAATCAGAAGTACTCTAAGACTTAGTAGCTTAGTCTGTCCCAGAAGATCCTTTAGATAATCTGTCGTAGGTTTCTATGGCAATCACCCACTTACACAACTTCATTGCTGCAAGTGACTTCGCCTTTAGTCCTTCCGGGTTGAAGTACGGTTGATTTGTGTAGTTCTTGCGAATCTCATCCATCGCTTCCGCCTGAAAACAAACATGTGAAAAAGGCTATGAGATTTACACGTGAACACGAGGAAAAGCTTCCAGTCCCAAATAATATACTTTTATTAAATCCAAGGCTTTCTTTCATTAGGCAGTGGTGACCTTAGCTTATTTTGGTTACCTTGTTCCGACCATTTAAGTTTTCGTCCTCCCAAGTTTTCCAGTCTCTTAACTTTCAGCGTCCCTGGTGAAGGTTATTCCAGAAACATGTCGTGTGCACTAAATTAGACATCTATGGGTTTTTTTTTATTGAATATATGGTTTTAGTCACTCTTATATTCAGAGATATAATTTGCCTGTCGACACGGTGGTTAGGAAATATAGTTAACCTGATATATTATTTCTCTCCAGGTATAACTCATATATTATTATACCAATAGAGGTAATCAGAAGTCGTACATCGAAGAAGAACAGACAATACAATTGTCAAAAGATAAAGGACAAACATTTGTTTATCAACAAGACACTACACAGAAAAATAAATATTGAGCAACACGAACCCCACTAAAAACCGGGGTGAACTCAGGTGCTCCGGAAGGGTTGCAGGTCCTGCACCACTGGTGACACCCGTCATGTTACTCTAATACAATTTATTAGGAAAGTGGCATGGCAAAATAAAATGTATATTATTTAAATATTATTATAAATTCTAACATGACCTCACTCTTTCCCTTTGTTAAAAATAAAAAAAACAGAATTATTTCTTCGTATTATCTCATTAGCACATGCGCCGATGAACGTGACTGACGTTTCCATTGGCAACATAAATTGTGACCCGAATAATGCCGATAGAGGGCGCAGTATTACTCGAGTTACATAAATTGCGTGCGTCATTTTCCGCAAGCTTATGTATAAATTACCGTCTTCCAATCAAAGTATACTACCGTATTTGTACTCTTAGACATATCAGAATCGAAATATATCATGGAAGCCAGAATGTGTTTTGAGTTTTAACATGGATTGGCGGATATTAGTAAATTTTATCCGCCAATCCATGTTAAAATTCCCAACACATTCTGGCTTCCATGATTTATTTCTTAATTATAATAGATCTTTGTCAATTGTTAATAATTGTCAATAACATAACCAACCAGCGGCACGCTTTTTATCACAGTTATGAGTCATTAAATAAATATTTTCTGCATATAGGAGTAACAAAATCATACTCACGGAAATATTGTCCTTACATGACATCAATTTCTGCCGAAAATCGTTATAATTTGCTAACAGCTTTTTAGCAGTCGACCAAGAAGGATCAACGCCAAGCATTATACACACAGCTGCCATAACATTTTTAATATCTTGGGGTGGGGCTGCATATGACCTAACTTCTACCAGCTCTTTTTTTTTGTGGCTAGAAAATAAACACTATATATTGTTAATATATCAATACTTGTAGTTGGCGATTTCTACCATTTCGGATATATACGTGATTTTCTGTTTTTATATGACATGTAAAATTTAACAACACCATATGTGTTGCCTGTCGGAAATCAGGACCTGGATTTCCAGCGTGATATGGCATGGTCTTTTCTGGGGGTTTTTTGCGGGAGGGGGGTGTTATTGTGTGAGATGAAATGTTATTTTTCTTTAATCTGCGTGAATAAGGATTTGTGATAGGGTTTATGGTGTTTAACGCAACTTTGAAAAATATTTCAGTTATATCGTGGGGGTCAGTTTTATTGATCGAGGAAACCGGAATACCCGAAAAAAACCACCGACTTGTCGCAAGTCACTGAGAAACTTTATCACATAATGTGGTATCGCCTGATTGGAATTCGAACTCTCAATGTTAGTGATGATAGGTACTGATTGCATAGGTAGTTTTGTGAATAAAGTTAGAGAAAACCTCAGGGGCAACCAGGTATAGACAATTTAGAGACACATTGAACACTGGACATAAGACACAGAACGAAGACTACTGAAGCATAAACGCAACACAGAAAGCTAAAATGATGAGAAACACGTCAACCCTATCTACTAATCGGAGATGAAATCAGGTTCTCGCGAATGGTAAGCAGTTCCTGTTTCTGATAAAACACCCGTCATGTTACAGATACACTCAAGCCCCGTACTATTTGTCTTGTCGGTGATAGAGGAACGAAATAATCTACGTCAAAGGAAAAATATCCATTATAGAGGAAGTTTATATTCCGATATCAAGATCTTGTCGAAATATATTCTGTCTCTGCAGATACAATGGTAAAAGATGCATTTTCATATGGTGAAAATGTATAAAGATAAGGATTTGGTATACGCGGTTTACAATGTCAAAAATATTTTTTGTGAATGTGTGACGTAAAAATGTTTTTGACATTTACTGTCGTAATAAAAAATACTTCAAAGGACTCATAGTTATTGATGGAGATGGTTCACGAGGTATACCCTTTTAACTGAATTTAGTACTGTGTTGACTACTATTTTACCTATTTTGCTCCGATATTGTTATAAATGTTGTTATAGAGACAACCGGAACCTTTGAACCGTAATGAAAGCGAGAGATTTGGCGCCGTAAATTCTGATTCAATCCACCATTTCTTTAGAAATGCCTGTACCAAGTCAGGGCCATTGCGGTTTTCCAAGTTTTCCGATTGTTGACTGATTTTGTTGATTTAAACATATTTTATTGTCAAATATATACAATAGGATTGAACACAAGTTTTACAACTTATATAAAGTTCTCTCCAGTAACATACAAACATAGGTCTGACAGAGAGCATGACGGATAATAAGTGTATAATCATTTATGGTATAGCAAAATTAAGCAATAACAGATAAGTAAAATGAGGGGGGGGTTATGTTCCTTCAGTGAATCGCCTACTGTTCTTAATGAATGTCTGTACTGCTTTCGATAACAATATATTTTGGGCTTGGGTTTTATTAGAATCTCCAAATAGTAAAATTCTAATATTTCTCTGAAAATTATGGTGGTGCAAAAAATGAAAGAGAACTGTCCTCTGTTCGATATACAAGCGACGGTTCAAGAGAAAGTGGGAGGAGTCCTCCCTGGTAAATCCACAAACACATCTCGAATCTGTTATTATATTGGATCGAAATAGATCATACTTGAGCGAGCTACAACTACGACGTAATCTTGCATATAAAATATTATGTCGTCTATCCCCGACTAAGAAATGAGCCGGAATTTTAGTCAGTACAACTTTACTTTTAAGGTTAATTTTAAATGAGTCCGATGTTCTGGTATTTCTGGTGTCATTGTCTAGACTGTTCCAAAGATTTATGACAGACGGGATGAACTAAGATTGGTATAACGATAAGCGACATCTTGGGACAGTGTTGTCATTTCTGTTTAGAACAGGGTAGTTGGTAACATCACGAACCAGAGGGGGTAATAAGTCACACAGATAAGATGGGGCGTGTCCATGGTACATATTATACATTAAACATAATTTTTTGCGTTCCCGTCTATTTGATAATTTTCGCATCCCGTTTCTTGATATAAAGAATCCCTACTTGAATATCTGATTTTGTTTGTTTAATGATTTACGAGTTGTGACTTTCCCTTTAGAAGATCGCTCGGTGTTCGGTAATTTTGTTATTACCTTTATTTATTACTTTGGTTCATCGACCCAGTCGTAGTGTTGCGCCAGTTACATGGCTTAGGAATTTTAAAATATTTCATTTCATTATTCAGTTCATATTCAATTGAAATAACTAGTTAGTTTATGGTTGACGGTAATTATCGCCGCTTTCAACAATATTTCAGTCATATCGTGGCGATCAGTTTTATTGGTAGAGGAAACCAGAGTTTGAAATAACAAAGTAGTGTGATTAAATAACATAACATTACATACTAATACTATCAAAATGTTGATGGAAAATTACTTACTTTAATGTTAAAAAAAAAAAAAATTGTAAAATAGTTACCACAGCAGATTCTATATCTGCAATAACAGCTTGAAGATCATCTTTAGTAGTAGCCATTTTAAATGTCTCTAAAGAAAACACAACATCAAATGTTTATATACTATAACACAACGTCCTAATTTTTACCCCCTTAAATCTATATTGATTATATGTATTACATTGTAGTGTGTGGAAATTAAAGGGGAATTTTAAAACTATCCCAAGAAGTGTATTGAAATATCATATTACATGTATTATAATGGTTGTTTTTCAATAAGATATTGAACGCCTACATTGTATATACACCGTTATAGGATTTTTATTTTAAGTGTAATGCGGAATTGTTGGGTAATGGAAATAATAAGAATTCCCCAGAACGAAAATGAAATGAGTAATTTCTTAAAAGAAAAGTTTTAAGATACCAAAGGAGTAATAATAATCATAAGTTGTAAATCGAAGGACAGGCAACAAAAAGACCGAAAGGAAAAAAACGTCATACAAAACATTACACAGAAAACTAAAGTTCGAGCAACACGAACCCAACTAAAATATTTTTCATTCGTTTATTCTTTGTAAGTAAACATCAAAATTATTTAATTGACATCAGTTTTTATCCCCGCCTTGAAAATTATAAAAACTTTTGATTGATTAAAATCCCGGGCATAAAAAGCCAATATTCCCGGGGTTGCTACGCCATATTACTGGGTGTAACTAGCCATTTAACCAATCAAAAGATGTCATATAATTTTCAAGATAGGGGAAGATATAAGACGTGAAGGCTCCGATCGCGACGCTGTGCGACGAAATCAAATTCTGTTGTTTTTATAATATATTTAATATAAAGCTGTAATTTGTTCAAATGAGGGGTTCTATCAAAGATAATACCCTACACCAGGTAAAAAACACGCCAAACTTTCATATTTTTTACTTATTCGTTCCATCAACATAAAAAAGTCGCTTTTACGTGATCCGCCGGGGTCCAAAAAGTCTTATTTTTTACTATAGCCGGAGATAAATTCGTTATTTACGTTCCTATCCGTGGATATGGAGATTTTAACACCCTTCAGTAGCGTGTACTTGGTTGCTTCAGGGTGTTTAAATATCTACGAATAGGAACATAAATAACTTGTAACCTCACGTCTTGGAATAATATTATCGTTACCATAAACCACAAATATATTTTGGCGGTATGAATGTTTTGCATTGAGATCTGTGAAGTAAATTCTTATTACCTATAAAAACAGCGTCATTGACTTGCGGCAGGTCGGTGGTCTTCCCCGGGTGCTCCGGTTTCCTCCATCAATAAAACTGACCGTCACGATATTACTGATCGAAAGAGGCGCTGGACAACATAGCCCTAACCCTAATAAAAATAGTGAAATAATAAAGAAATAGAACAACATACATTCTACAAACATATAGTCATTTATAATAATAAAAATAGAAGACGACCAAATATATCACCTTGTGAGAGTATCCACATAGATTATCGACAACTTAAAAAGAAGTAAGTGAGTGAGTGATTGTTGTTTAACACCAACTCAACAATTTGTTGGCTATATAATGGCGCGAAAACAAGTTAATTTTCAATGAAATGATGATAACTTAAAAAGAAAACTAACTTCTTAACGTATTAATATTTAATTACTTATTATAGTGACCACAAAGTAATAAAATTGAACATAAGAAGAGTTTGAAGATACCAAAGGGGTAATCAGAATCCGTAAATTGAAGAAGAACAGATAGCACAATGGACCAAAAGATAAAAAGTACAAAAGGACAAACAACGATCAACAAAACATACACATAAAACTAAAGACCACTAAAGACCGAGGATTAACTCAGGTGCTCCGGAAGGCTAGGCAGTGCCTGCTCCACTGGTGGTACCCGTCGTGGTAAGCTAGTTACAAACCCGGTGATAAGTCACGAATGAGGAAAGGACCGGAAAGTGTTTAAAATAAGTGGAACATATGTAATTTCAGATATAAATCTGTCGATATATGTTTTGTTCTGGCACATTTCTGGGAAAGTAATAATATTTCATCAATAACAAATACCATATTAGTATACCAAGAACAACACATTTACAACTTTCTTAATAAGAAAAGGATGAACATGAGGGCCTGTTGTGTTGAGAAATAAACGCTGCTTGCATGTTGAAAACAACTTTGTGGAGCCGTTTCAATTACCTTTTACTTTGAATATTACAATTATTGGTTCTGAGAACCATTTTAATGCCACATTTTTGCTTATATAATTTAGTGCTTGTACAAGAAGAGTTTGAAGATACCGAAGGGGTAATCAGAATCCGTAAATCGTCGACAAACAGACAACGCAATGGGTAAAAGAGAAAGGTACAAAAGGACAAACAACGTTCTATATCCGTAGTAATTTGTGACACAGATATTCCGTAACGGTCAAACAAGTCATATAAACTTTCGAAATGATGATTTCAACTTAACCAAGAGGAACCCTTTGTTCAGTAGCTTCCTTGTTAGCAGCAACCCTCTATGAAGGAACTCCTGACAGTAACAAATGGCAAAAAGAAAAAGGAAAGAAAAGACAAGCAACGATCTACAAAACACTATACATAAAACAAAAGATCGAGTAACACGAGCCTCCATAAAACAGGGGGTGAACTTAGAACGTCCTACATTAATGTGTACTCTGCATATAAAAGCTGACATAGATATACCTATATACAATAATATGTCATGTTTGTATATTAGCCTATTACAGAAATACTTGAACCAAGGGAGGTAACTCGAAATCAATTCTAGGTACCTGTCAATAAAACAGAATACAATGCTTTACTCAGCAATGACACTTTTTAATTAAACGAAAGCTTCAATAATAAATACAGTTGAATCTCGTTATCTTGAAGTTCACGGGACCGTTGCAAAATTTCGAGTTATCTTATAAACCATACCCCAAAAACTGAATTTTGCTGTGTGAAAATTGTATCTATGAAAGTGGAAATGTGTTGGTTTTGTTTGGATAATTGGAAACATTGATTAGAATTGTTGTGACCGGAAGCTTTGAAGCAGCCATTGATTCAGCATTTGCGTCAGGATTACCACAATAACATGTGATAATTGATAGCTTAGTTGCCCTGGATCTTGTTAGTAGGTAGTTGTAGGAACACTTGAATGAAGTAAACATGTACGCTACTCACGTTATTGTTCTGCTTACGAAACTAGTTGTTATATCAATATTAATTCAATATACTATTGGGAAGGGAAAATAGGGCTTCCAATGCAAAAATGTGAACAAATCTTTTTTAAAAAAATTCGTGACGGGTGTTCGCTTTTAAAATTGCAATATTTATAGACACATGACTTAACTATTGATTTCTCCGATCTATGATATAGATATTTGGGGTCGTCGTGGTCGTCAGTGTATGGTAGTTGGATTTACAACTACCTATGCAATAAGTACCTATCATCACTTACGTTGTGAGTTCGAATACCACTCGGCTGATACAACATTATGTGATACAGTTTGTTTGATAGACTTGCTACAGGTCGGTGATTTCCCCCGGGTTCTTTCGGTTTCCTCCATCAATAAAACTGATCGCCACGATATAGCTAAAAATATTGTTGAAAGTCGCGTTAAGCACCATGAACCTAAACCCCACCTAAACCGACCCATGATGTATTGGATAGTAGACAAGTATGCACTGAGACTAACCACTTTTGCCATGTTACTAAAAATTAACTAGTGGCATGGTAGTACTGTCATGACCTTGTTCACCTGTACCGTAATTATGCATACAAAATTCAAAGATGGACAAGTGTAACAAAACACATCTGTCTACATTTTAATTTTTATGAGGTGGATTTAGTATATTGATTTAAACATATTTTATTGTCAAATAAATACAATAGGATTGAACAAAAGTTTTACAACTTATATGAAGTTCTCTCCAGTATCATACAAACATAGGTCTGACAGAGAACATGACGGATAATAAGTGAATAATCATTTATGATATAGCAAAATTAAACGATAACAGACAAGTAAAATGGAGGGGGGGTTTAATGTTCCTTCAGTGAATCGCCTACAGTTCTTAATGAATGTTTGTCAGTGTGTTAATGCTTCCTCAGTCTTTAGTTATTGTTTTTATGGATCATTGTTTGTTTATTTGTCCTTTATATTTTGTGTTGTCTGTCTATTCTTCGGTTTATGGCATCTGATTATCCCTTTGGTATCTTCAAATTTCTTAAACATGATAGAACTTGAACAATAAATCAATATTAGCAACATCCTTCTTCACAATATTATTCAGACAAAATGGGTCATGGCGTTTAACACCACTGTCATCAAAATCTTGTTGATCTTGACTGTAAATTTATGTATACAGCTGAACAAATGTTTAACAAATTGATAAAAAAAAATAATCTTCGTCATCATCACAAAAGAATGAATGTTGTATCATAGTCATGTGGTATTGTTCGTTAGATCATGGATATTTCTATTACTTAATCCTAATCCGCTACTGATCATGTTCAAGCATACAACGAAAAAAATAAAGCATAATACAGCAGTGTTCATCCTTCTTGCTCGTCTAACTAACACAAACTTCCGGTCAACAACTGCATCGCTTGGTCCTACAATAGGACCTGTAACCTCTTCTACTCTTCCTGCATCTTCAGTTAGAGGGGTACCAGCTGCAACAGGAGCAGCTGCATTTAATTGTTTTATAGCTCCCTCTATGTCCAAGATCATAATTAACAATAACCCTATTACTATCTGTATGATCATAGAAAGGCTAAGTATTGCGATGCCGACAATCCCCTTTAAACCACCTCCTGCAACTCCATCAACAAAATGCTTCAATTCTGTCACATTTGCCAAAAATAATGCAGCGTCTAGAAGTCCCTGGGACACAGCTTTCTTGGCATTATAGCTAGATTGCTGTATGTTCTGTAAAAGAACAAACAATAGATCCTTAGTTACTTATTGAATTAATGCCTTATAAACATCAAATAAACCAATACTTGGATAGGAACCATTAGATACAACCCTTCAAACACAAAACATTACAATGCATATCATATATATATATATGTGTGTGTGATACAATATGTACTTTTAGTCGGAACTACTTTCGTGACGTCATCAGCTTGGAATATTTCTCTTGCTATAATTTTGGAAAGGATATAAACAAAATGGGTAGTATAGTTTTTACAAAAAGTGTTTCAACCTTTGCTAACAATATATTTTCATTATTTGTGTAGAAATCCTGGCAATTGGAATTCCTGATCGTAAATATATTGTATGAATTGTCACACACAGTTGAAACATTAATCATGAAGTGTCAGAGTTTGCAGACGACGAGTCACTAATCTTAGTTGATACTAACGATTTCTACAAGTATCCCTGAATAAATGTACATAAACCGTAGGCAGAGAATAAAAAGACGTTCTTAGTTCCATGGTGTGAGGTACGCTACGATTTCCACTGAAAAACGATGTTCGGTTCGTCTTTACCTCCAATTGTTTTTAGGTGGATCCATGCTTCCTTTACGTATGTATTAATATTGACCTATGCATGGTGGTGCTCAACAAGACTTGAATATATGAATAACTGTTTTATAAGAAGCAGGAACAGCTTACCATTCGCCAGCACAAATAAAGAAAGACTATATTTGAAACAAATATGTTTGTCTGTCTATCTACCCACAAAAAATGTAAGTCTGGTAAAAGATAACCATAATTGTTTAATGGAGGGGCAAATAAAACTGGGTCGTCGCGCTTGGATTGAATAGCTTTTGGATTTACAACTACTTATGCAATCAGTGCCTATCACCACTAAATTTGCGATTTCGAATCCCGCTCATGGTGAGGCGTACTGGATACAACATTATGTGATAAAGTTTGTCAGTGACTTCCGGCAGGTCGGTGGTTTTCTCCGGGTACTCCTTATTCTTCCACCAAGAAAACTGATCACTACAATATAACTAAAATATTGTTGAAAGTTGCGTTAAACACCATAACCATAACCCTATTCTAGTATGACCGGCTTGGCTAACTCTTTGCGTATATTGCAACTTACTGGAATTTCTTGAAACGCATATCTTTTTTAAGTTAATGCAGTTCAAATGTGAATACATAGACTTACCGATAGGACGCCAGGCATCTTTAAGATTAAGCTTATTCAAAATTGTAATCCCGTGTTTAGTCCACGATTTAATTAATAATTATTAATAACTATTATCACAATGCACAACTGTCTACCTAAATGTAACGTCTTGTCTTTAAAGTTGTAATATGTTAAATGAACTAAAAGACGACCCAACATTCATTTAATTGTTTATTAACGAATTTGAAACTCGGTCGAAACGCACATCATACATGTACGTGTTTGTTTACAATTTATGTTCCTCTTCAATGAATTTTCGTGTAATTGCGCCGCAATAAATATATTTTTTGTCGTGTATGTGTAATATGTTTTTGGGTATCAAGTTTCACTCATCTGTATGAATAGACGTATTATCTTTATCTCCATAATTATGGAGTCACTTATTGTGAAAGGCGATGGAACGTTGACTCTCTTTGTGCACCGTGTAGTCACCCATTATTGAAGGCTCCGGGTATTGTCCTTCTTGCTCTGAATCACAGAGTGACCCACTGCTGAATGCTAGGATCATTGTCCTTTTTGCTCTGAATCAGAGAGTGTCCCACTGCTGAGGTCTAGAACCACTGTCCTTATTGCTCTGACTCATAGAGTGACCCACTGCTGAAGGCTAGAATCAGTGTCTTTCTTGCTTTAAATCACAGAGTGACCAACTGCTGAAGGCTTTATTGAGGGCTAGAGACATTATCCTTCTGAAGAAAAAATTTTCAACTATAGGTTAAATGATTTTGGAGAAAAAAAAAATATCATATAAGTTTATGAATTTGTCTTGACATATTTAATGAATAATTGTGTTTTTCTAGATTATCAATTTTGTTTTCTATATTATGTATGCACTGTTCTATTTTGTGAGAAAAAACACCTGTTGTGCACTGAAAGGAATGCTTGATATTGTTATAAATATAATTGTTAAGAATGTTATTTATTTTGATATCATATTAAGGAAGTTATTTGGGTCTGAAATACGAATACTTCTCTAAAACGCAGATTTTGTTTGTTTAAATGTATTAATTGTCCACATACATTATGATATAGATACCCTTAAAGGTTGTTATCGTCGTCTGGAATCTCGAACAAAAATACAACGTACAGACGATGTAAAAATAAAAACACGACAGAAAATGGCACTTACATATATTCTTAAAAATTAAAAAAACAAAGCTTTTATTGCTGTTTTTCATCTCAAAGTGACAGTAGAAAAGCATAACATTAAACCATGGTATGTGTTTCAGTTTGATGTTAATTGTTGCATATCAAATATGTCTGAAGCTATGGTGGAGCTACATTTTGTATCAAAAGATAAAACAATCTTGTTAAGTAATGATATAAATGAAGCAATTAATGTCATTTATATACTGCAATGTAATCACGTCAACGATGACACCTACATACAGACGTCATCAATGACAAATATATAGCAACGTCATCGATGACACATAACGACGTCATCGATATACTTCCACATAACAACGTCATCGATGACACCTACATACCCACGTCATCGATAACACATAGCGACGTCATCGATGTACTCCTGCATAGCGACGTCATCAATGTACACTTACATAGCGACGTCATTGGTATACTTCTACATAATGACGTAATCTATGACACTTATATAACGAGGTCATCGATACACTCCTACATAACGACGTCGTCGATCATACGTACATACTCTCAACGTCATCGATATTCCCCTACAAAACGACGTCGTCGAAGTACCCCTACTTAGCGATTTCATAATGTACTCGTTACACTACGAAATTATCGAATAGATTTACCCCCAAAAATTACGTCACTTGTGTACTCGTACCTGCATGGAGACGTTATTGATATATATTACCGGTATTCTATAAAGACGTAATTGGTGTATTCTTCCATGACGCCGTTATTGTTGTACTCAGTCAAGGGTACGATTTTTATATACTTCTACATTGAGTCATCATTTATGTACTCCTTTATAAAGACGGCATTTACTTCAAGGCGACACTATTGATGTTTCGCTACATGAATACGCCTTTGATTTACCTCACAAGAAATAGATGTTGCC
Source organism: Gigantidas platifrons (assembly GCA_002080005.1). Classification (NCBI taxonomy): domain Eukaryota; kingdom Metazoa; phylum Mollusca; class Bivalvia; order Mytilida; family Modiolidae; genus Gigantidas; species Gigantidas platifrons. The sequence goes on from MJUT01000479.1 coordinate 27,014, forward strand.
ATGCAAAAAACTTCAACGATGTACATAAGCATAACGACTTCATTAATGTACCCTACATAGATACATCATTAATAATCCTGTACATCAACACGACATTCATGTACCTGGATTACCAAGGTCATATACCGTGCTAGTTTTTGTGTTCATTGATTTTAGGTGAGAGGTGATTGTTTGTTTTGTTGATATTGGTGAAGTTGTTGACCATTATGGTTTCAACTTTCTTCTCATAATGTGAAACTTATATGCATGACAAGAACAGATTTGCATGCAGTTAATAAATATATAGCTGAAAGGGTCAAGATGAACTGGTATCGGTGTAAGTGAAGATGTCTTAAGTGTCATCAGGAAAGAAGTTGCATGAGAAATCTGGACAACATTAGACTATGTATACTGTCTACTGAAAAAGGTCGGTGTAAGGGTAGATGGTTTGGTTACAGAACACTAGACTACGTACACGGTATGTTAAAATGTCGTTGTTCTGATTGCAACAAAGAAATACGTGGCATGTGAAACCTGGTCATTATTAGACTATGTATACTTCATAATAAAAGGTCGGTGTAAGGGCAGATATTTTGACTAACTCGGGGAAAAGGGAGACGAAAGAAACTTGGTCAACTTAAACTATGCATACTGAAAAATCCGGAGTAGAGGAAGATATTTTAATTGTATAAAGAAATGGGAGGAATGAGAAACCAGATCAGGAGCGCACTATGTATATTGTATTCTAAAAAGTCGGTGTAATGGCATGAGAACCCTGACAGAAAGTAGGCTATGTATACTTGACACTAAAAAGCAGGTGTACGAGCAGTAATTTTGATTATCACGAGGTAACTAGAGGGATGAGGAACCAGGTTAAAATTAGATTGTGTATACTGTATACACAATTGTCGGTGTACGGTTGGATTATTTAATTCCCATAAGTAATAAATAGGAGGGAAAGTTATAAAGCAGACGAAAGACAAGTTGTGTATACTACAAAGTATGTGTAGTACACAGTATATATAAAGACTAGATAAAAAAAAACACAAATAACCAGAATATTTTCCCTTTGTCCATATAATAGAAAATAATGTAAATGAATGGGAGATAATCCAAATTCAAATAATGTACAATTTTTAACCAGCGATTTCTGGGTGTCTTGTAAAATAAACTGGGCGAGATCAAAACAAAAATTAAAATGATATATTTGACAAAATATTAATGAATAATGAACGTCTACCCTACAAATATTAGGTATTTATCTCATCTGACAAAATTGGAACAATATAACTGAAATATTGTTGAAAGTGGCACCATAATCCTAACCCTTAGCTACAACAAAGTACTTATTGTACAGTCATGTATAACAGTTTATATATGGCACGTCATGGGTTAGAGGGCTGTTCTAGTGTAACGTCAGATTAACATTATTTTTTGTTTACTTCTATCATGGGGTGAACAGGTTACGTTTGATCAGATGATGATGTTGTTTTCTTCGTATTAGAACAACACACGTAGTTGGGTTTTTATAGTGATGGAATCGGGTGAGGGAGTGATTGTTGTTTAACGCCAACTCAGCAATTTTCAGCTATATCGTTGCGAGAGCAAATTAATTTTCAATGAAATGATGATGGGGTCCACTTAGTTGGATTTTTATAGTACTATCTCACTGAAACAATAATCCGCGGATAGACATGTTGCATCACATTATCCTGATTCCGAGCCAACCAGTCTTTGCTCTTTCTCCTTAATGTCTTTGGTTTGACCCGGTCGAGGCTTGAAGCCACGATCTACCCCACCTGAGGCGAGCACGCTAATAATTACACATTCGTTGTAGTTTGATGGATGCGGACACAAAATATATCGATTGCAAGGAAAGTGAGCGGCCATGTATACACCCATGTGTCCATTTTGTCTGTTTCGATTTTTGTATTAGATTTTGGAACTGTTCTGACAGTGTGGTATTTTTTTGTTTTTCTATTAGATTTTAGAACATTTCCGACAGTGTGGTATGTTTTGTTTTTCTATTAGATTTTGGAACATTTCCGACAGTGTAGTATTATTTGTTTATTTTATTGATATGACCTTCATCAATTTTGCACACATCTCCATCGTATGGCCATCAAATTTCTCAGTAGAAACTTCAGCTTACCCATTTAATTTACATAGTGTTATCGTATGGTTATATTGTGTTACAGAAATTCCCCAGCTTACCATTTTGCTTAATTAGACCTCACCATATGGTTATGATATGAAAGGGAAGCTTCAGCTTACATTTGAGCTACACATTGCCCAGAAGCTTCAGCTTACATTTGAGCTACACATTGCCCAGAAGCTTCAGCTTACATTTGAGCTACACATTGCCCAGAAGCTTCAGCTTACTTTTGAGCTACACATTGCCCAGAAGCTTCAGCTTACATTTGAGCTACACATTGCCCAGAAGCTTCAGCTTACATTTGAGCTACACATTGCCCAGAAGCTTCAGCTTACATTTGAGGTACACATTGTCCAGAAGCTTCAGCTTACATTTGAGATACACATATCACAGAAGCTTCAGCTTACTTTTGAGCTACACATTGCCCAGAAGCTTCAGCTTACATTTGAGCTGCACATTGCCCAGAAGTTTAAGCTTACATTTGAGCTGCACATTGCCCAGAAGCTTCAGCTTACTTTTGAGCTACACATTGCCCAGAAGCTTCAGCTTACTTTTGAGCTACACATTGCCCAGAAGCTTCAGCGTACATTTGAGCTGCACATTGCCCAGAAGCTTCAGCTTACATTTGAGCTGCACATTGCCAAGAAGCTTCAGCTTACTTTTGAGCTACACATTGCCCAGAAGCTTCATCTTACTTTTGAGCTACACATTGCCCAGAAGCTTCAGCTTACTTTTGAGCTACACTTTGCCCAGAAGCTTCAGCTTACTTTTGAGCTACACATTGCCCAGAAGCTTCAGCTTACATTTGAGCTACACATTGCCCAGAAGCTTCAGCTTACATTTGAGCTGCACATTGCCCAGGTCGTACTGTATGGTTATAATAAGTACATTGTTTCAGGATAGCTACAGTTTATACTTTTGATACACATGGTCTCACGGTGTTGACTTATGATTGGGCTCATTCATCTCTTGTTTATTCTTGTAAATTTAATATGATATTTATTTGCTTTTCTTTTCAATATTTATCAAGAGTCGTCGTGGTCGTGATCGTATGTTAGTTGCATCTACAACTACCTATGCAATCAGTGTCTATCACCACCAAAGTTTTGAGTTCGAACCCCGTTCATGGCGATGTTTACTCGATACAACATTATGTGATAAAGTTTATCAGTGACGTGTGACAGGTCGGTGGTTTTCTCCTGGTACTCTGGTTTCTCCCACCAATAAAACTGACCGCCACGATATGACTGAAATATTGTTGAAAGTGGCGTTAAATGCCATAACCCTAACCTCAAAAACAAAATGAAAACATAATAACGCGATCAGGCAAATCAAGATAATTTTTGGTATGGAATATTTAACTTTAAATAAGCCAAGTACAACAATTCCTGTTGATTATTTTAGTACGGAATATTTAACTTTAATTAAGCCAAGTACAACAATTACTGTTGATTATTTTAGTACGGAATATTTAACTTTAATTAAGCCAAGTACAACAATTCCTGGTGATTATTTTGTATCAACAAATGAGTAAATCATTGAAAAAATAAACAAACTGTTGTAATATAGAAATAGTTTAAAATGATGGCATTTAAAATACATCGAACTCATTTCTATTGCAAATCACTATCTATAAAGGGCACTCTTATTTCCAATTGAGTATGAATTTAATTTCAACCTTAAAAGTACAATGCACATGTCCAATTCTTAACAATAATACCAGAAACTTAATAAAAATATGTTTTAAATAATGTCATTAATAACAAATAAGCTTACAAAAATACTGGTAATAAAGAAAAAGATCAAATTCTACCAGTAGTAAAGACCTTCAATCCACTTCAATCTTAATTTCATCTTCATCAGAATCCGTGGATTTCACGCTTGTTCTCGATGCAGAATATTTCTTCAGACTTCTACAGGATCCTTCTATTGTATTGTTATTAAAGTTTGAATATATTGTTGACCTAGTATTAGACGTGTGTATATCTCCTCTGTTTAACATTAAGCTGCCTTTGTAACTTTCATCGTCGGGGATAGTATCTAGGCTCGTTCTGGAACTTCTTTGAATAGCACTTAAGCTTCTATGTGATCGATGTTCCTCGTTAATTGTCCTCAAACTTGACCTTGAACTAAAATGGTTCTCCGCCACACCTTTTGAATATAAACTTCCTCTAGCAGACGACACTCGTTTCGGACCTGAAATTGCAGAACTAAAGCTTGCTGTTGAAGTCGATACAGAAGGCATTAGTTCAAAACGTGCACAAGATTTTGCGCCTGTATCATCGGATATATATGTCCCAATCATTTCAGTTCCTGCAAATTCAAGTTCGACAGTAACAAATACTCGCCTTGGCCATTTACCATTTGGAGGTGGAACAACAATTTCTGCATGGAGACGGCAGCCCTCATCTATTGTATAGACTGGTTTTTCTGTGTCACTCGCAAATAAATATGAATGTTTTGTATTGAGATCTGTGAAATAAATGCTTATTACTTATAGAAACAGTGTCAGTGACTATAGCGGCTTGTCGGTGGTTTTCTCCTGGTGCTCCGGTTTCCTCCACCAATAACACTGACCGTCACGATGTTACTGAAATATTGTTGAAAGTGACGTTACGTGACGACACGCCAGTAGCATGGGTTTTGTACCCAGGAGTCATTGACCAATAAAAAGCCGACATTTTTATCAAGCCGTGTATAACATAATATGCTATGTGTGTATATTAGTCTATTACAGTAATTTTTATCAGAAGTACTTGAACCAAGGGAGGAAACTCGAACTCAATTCTAGGTATTCGTCAATAAAACAGAATAAAATGTATTACTCAGCAATGGCAGTTTTTAATTAAGCGAAAATGAAAGTTTAATTTGCGTCCTGGTACACTTTTAAATTAGAAGATCATAGTCACTGTGTACAAAGGTTTCGTTTTTGATTGGAACAATTTAGATATCTAATTTAGTGAACATGAGACGTTTCTAGATCAACCTTCATCAGGTACCTCAAAGTCAAGAAAGGAACGCCAAATAATTTGAAAGTCTGTGGAGCAAATATAGTAGCCAACATAGTTTTAATTATTTCACTAAGAGGAGAAGTGTTGGTTCATAAAAGTAGATTAACCCGGACACAGTTTATTGAAGTGCCAGTACCAAGCCAGATAAGTCAGCGGTTGTGTGGTAGCGGTATCGTTTTTGCCTCCTACCACGGTTGTTCTACTGGATGTTTGGAATGTCGTGTTTTTCATTTTATTACATTACTTAAGAATCATATCCGAAAAACTTAATTGTGCTGTGTGAAAATTGTATCATTGTAAGTCGAAATATGGTTTTGTTTTGTTTTCTTGTTTTTTTTTTCTTTGTTGGGGTGGGGGGAGGGGGTAATTGAACACACTGAATGGAATTTGTGTGACCGGAGACTTTGAAGCAACCATTGATTCAGCATTTGCGTCAGGATTAACACCATAATTGCTAAAGCTTAGTGCCCTGGATGTTGTTGGTCCGTAGTTGTAGGACCACTTGAATGAAGTAAATTGCAAGCTACTCACGGGAACTAGATTCTATATCAATATTAATTCAATATACCACGGGGAAGAAAATATAGGGCTTCCAATGCAAATATGTAAACAGTTTTTTTTTCGTGACTAATGTTCGCTTTTCTAATTGCACAATTGTTAGACACATGACTACCTAATAATTACTTTGATCCATGATGTATTGGATAGCAGACAAGTATACAACGATATTAACCACTTTTGCCATGCCGTTGAAAATATACGACTGCCATCGTAAAACTGCCATGACCTTTTTCTCCTGGACTGAATTATGACCTTAGCCGTTTCTGGCTATCCTGTTAAGGGCCTTTGGTTTTATTGATCCCAAAATTTTAAATCATTTAGCATTCCATTCTTTAGATTTTCAGCGTACCTGATGAAGGTTATTCCAGAAACGAGTCGTGCGCACTAAATTAGATATCTACGTGTTTATACATACAACGTTCATATATGAGCAATTATATAAAGGAAAAGAAAATCTGTCAACATTTTAATTTATATCAGGATGATAAATATGGATGGGCGATTGTCATGAACAGATACAATAATATTATAAAATTACCAACAGTGGTAAATTGAAAAGCCACAAGCATGCTGCATCATTTAGCTACATTACAATCAATTTATATACAACAGCCATTTTAATATTCAATCAGTAGAATAGAAAATTACAGACACAGACAACTGCTAAAGAAAAACGACAGGTGCCACTGGTGAAGCAGAACTGATTACCCTTCAAGAACACCCAAGTTCACCACGCAATTTAGTGTTCGATCTTTAGTTTTAGTGTTTTTTATGTCATTGTTTGTCTCTTTGTCCTTTGGTCATTGTATTGTCTGTCCTTCGATTTACAGGTTCTGATTACCCTTTCTGCATCTTCAAACTTTCTTAAGCATGTTAGTATCTATAAAGGAGACAAACCAACACTTTACTTGTTCAAATCGAACTACTCTAACGAATACTTGAATGATATCAATATTAAGTGATTATCCATGTTTTTAAAACGAGATGACATTTCTCAGTCATCTCTCATCGAAGGGCGAAGCCTCTGAAATGAGATATGACCGAGGGTGCATTTTTTTCTAACACAAACGATACAAACGACTACGCGCGTACGCGTTGAGAGCATCTTTTTCTAACATAGGTTTGTACAGTTTGCACAAACTTTGACAAACTATGCAATCGCTAAATGTGCGTCTACAGTATGTCGTTTATCGTTTGTTGCATTTGTTTCTAATCTCAACGCTGAATCAATTATAGACACGTGGAATTTTCCGGCCAAAACGAAGATGGAATCTATCAAAAGAAGAGACTAGTTTATTTACCAACACCATGTGTATGCATATTATCAGGTCAAACAGGGTCAGTAAACTCTGATTAAACGATGTATTTGTTTCTACTTTTGCAGCCTTTAGCAAACGACACACAGCGTTTAACAAACGACACACAACGTTTGCCAAACTTTGGTTAGAAAAAAATGCACCCCGAGTAACGTCCTCAAGTTTTAAAACACATCTTTAATTATTTAATCGCTATGATATTATGTTTATCAATGATTTGGTAATGTTACATCATTATAACGTCATATTAGAAAACAGCGATATTACTACGTGCGTCCTTGACAGCGCTTAGTGATTAGCGATAATTGGAATCATCTCAGCTCTTACGTAATATGAAATATGTCGGTTTTAAACATTAAAGGGAAAATAAACAAAATAGTGATAATAGCAATATGCATCGTAAAATTAACATTCAGACAAAATGGTATTATATTCCAAGCAAATAAAAATTAAACATTGTACTCAAAATATTTTTTTTTATTTATATTGTCAATGGGGAGTTTCGAACAGTAAAAAACACAAGTCTAAAATCACCAAAAACCTTAATAGCACTTACAATATGGGACTATCAATGTCTTGTGTATCTTGTCTGTTAATGTTTGTATAATACTGAACAAATATTTAACAAATTGATAAAATAATTTCAGTCATCATCTCAAAAGAATGAATGCTGTATCATAGTCATGTGGTATTGTTCGTCAGAGCATGGATATCTGGATTACTTAATCCTAATCCGTTACTGATCATGTTCAAGCATACAACGATAAAAACAAAGCATAATACAGCCGTATTCATCCTTCTTGCTCGCCTAGCCAACACAAACTTCTTGTCAACAACGGCATCGCTTGGTCCTACAATAGTACCTGTAATCTCTTCTACTATTCCCGCATCTGCAGTTAGAGGGGTACCAGCTGTAACAGCAGCAGCTTCAGCTAATTGTTTTATAGCTCCCTCTATGTTCAAGATCATAATTAACAATAACCCTATTACTATCTGTATGACCATAGAAAGGATAAGTATTGCGACGCCGACAATCCCCTTTAAACCACCTCCTGCAACTCCATCAGCAAAATGCTTCAATTCTGTCACATTTGCCACAAATAATGCAGTGTCTAGAAGTCCCTGGCACGCAGCTTTCTTGGCATGATAGCTAGATTGCTGTATGTTCTGTAAAAGAACAAGCAATATATCCTTATGTTACTTATTGAATCAATGCCTTATAAACATCAAATAAACCAACACATGGATAGGAACCATTAGATACAACCCTTCAAACACAAAACATTACAATGTATATCATATATATATATATATGTGTGTGTGTGTGACACAATATGTACTTTTAGTCGGAACTACTTTCGTGACGTCATCAGCTTGGAATATTTCTCTTGCTATAATTATGGAAAGGATATAAACAAAATAGGTAGTATAGCTTTTACAAAAAGTGTTTCAACCTTTGCTAACAATATATTTTCATTATTTGTGTAGAAATCCGTGCAATTGGAGTTCCTAATCGTAAATATATTGTTGGAATTGTCACACACAGTTGAAACATTAATCATGAAGTGTCAGAATTTGCAGACGACCCGTCACTAATCTTAGATGATACTAACGATTCCTACAAGTATCCCTGAATAAATGTACATAGGCAGAGAATTAAAATACGTTCTTAGTTCCGTGGTGTGAGGTACGCTACGATTTCCACAGAAAAACGATGTTCGGTTCGTCTTTATCTCCAATATTGTTTTTGGTAGGCCGTGCTTCCTTTACATATGTATTTATATTAATCTATGTATGGTGGTCCTCAACAAGACTTGAATATATGAATAACTGTTTTATAAGAAGCAGGAACAGCTTACCTTTCGCCAGCACAAATAAAGAAAGACCATATTTGAAACAAATATGTTTGTCTATCTATCTACCCACGAAAAATGTAAGTCTGGTAAAAAAAATAACCATAATTGTTTAATGGAGGGGCAAATACAACTGGGTCGTCGTGCTTGGATTGAATAGCTTTTGGATTTACAACTACTTATGCAATCAGTGCCTATCACCACTAAATTTGTGAGTTCGAATCCCGCTCATGGTGAGGCGTACCCGATGCAACATTATGTGATAAAGTTAGCCAGTGACTTCCGGCAGGTCGGTAGTTTTCTCCGGGTACTCCTTATTCTTCCACCAAGAAAACTGATCACTACAATATAGCTAAAATATTGTTGAAAGTTGCGTTAAACACCATAACCATAACCCTATCCTAGTATGACCGTCTTGGCTAACTCTTTGCGTATATTGCAACTTACTGGAATTTCTTGAAACGCATATCCTTTTTAAGTTAATGCAGTTCAAATGTGAATACATAGACTTACCGATAGGACGCCAGGCATCTTGAAGATTAAGATTATTCAAAATTGTAATCCAGTGTTTAGTCCACGATTTAATTAATAATACTATTATCACAATACACAGCTGTCTAGCTAAATGTAACGTCTTGTCTTTAAAGTTGTATTATGTTAAATGAACTAAGACGACCCAACATTCATTTAATTGTTTATTAATGAATTTGAAACTCGGTCGAAACGCATATCATACATGTACGTGTTTGTTTACAATTTATGTTCCTCTTCAATGATTTTTCGTGTAATTGCGCCGCAATAAATATATGTTTTGTCGGGTATGTGTAATATGTTTTTGGGTATCAAGTTTCACTCATCTGTATGAATAGACGTATTATCTTTATCTCCATAATTATAGAGTCACTTATTGTGAAAGACGATGGGACATTGACTCTCTTTGTGCACCGTGTAGTCACCCATTATTGAAGGCTCCGGGTATTGTCCTTCTTGCTCTGAATCACAGAGTGACCCACTGCTGAATGCTAGGATCATTGTCCTTTTTGTTCTGAATCAGAGAGTGTCCCACTGCTGAGTGCTAGAACCACTGTCCTTATTGCTCTGACTCATAGAGTGACCCACTGCTGAAGGCTAGAATCAGTGTCTTTCTTGCTTTGAATCACAGAGTGACCAACTGCTGAAGGCTTTATTGAGGGATAGAGACATTATCCTTCTGAAGAAAAAAATTTCAACTAAAGGTTAAATGATTTTGGAAAAAAAAAATATCATATTAGATCATGAATTTGTGAGAAAAAAACACCTGTTGTGCACTGAAAGGAATGATTGATATTGTTATGAATATAATTGTTAAGAATGTTATGTATTTTGATATCATATTAAGGAAGTTATTTGGGTCTGAAATACGAATACTTCTCTAAAACGCAGATTTTGTCTATTTAAATGTATTAATCGTACACATACATTATGATATAGATACCCTTAAAGGTTTTTATCGTCGTCTGGAATCTCGAACAAAAATAGAACGTACAGACAATGTAAAAATAAAAACACGACAGAAAATGGCACTTACATATATTCTTGAAAATTAAAAAAGCAAAGCTTTTATTGCTGTTTTTCATCTCAAAGTGACAGTAGAAAAGCGTAACATTAAACCGTGGTATGTGTTTCAGTTTGATGTTAATTGTGGCATATCAAATATGTCTGAAGCTATGGTGGAGCTACACTGTATCAAAAGATAAAACAATTTTGTTTAGTAATGATATAAATGAAGCAATTAATGTCATTTATATACCGCTATGTAATGACGTCAACGATGACACCTACATACAGACGTCATCAATGACAAATATATAGCAACGTCATCGATATACTCCTGCATAACGACGTCATCGATATACTTCCACATAATAATGTCATCGATGACACCTACATACCCACTTCATCGATAACACATAGCGACGTCATCGACGTACTCCTGCATAGCGACGTCATCAATGTACACTTACATAGCGACGTCATTGATATACTTCTACATAATGACGTAATCTATGACACTTATATAACGAGGTCATCGATACACTCCTACATAACGACGTCGTCGATCATACCTACATACTCTCAACGTCATCGATATTCCCCTACATAACGACGTCGTCGATGTACCCCTACTTAGCGATTTCATAATGTACTCGTTACACTACGAAATTATCGAATCGATTCACCCCCAAAAATGACATCACTGGTGTACTCGTACCTGCATGGAGACGTTATTGATATATATTACCGGTATTCTATAAAGACTTAATTGGTGTATTCTTCCATAAAGCCGTTATTGTTGTACTCAGTCAAGGGTACGATTTTTATATACTTCTACATTGAGTCATCATTTATGTACTCCTTTATAAAGACGTCATTTACTTCAAGGCGACACTATTGATGTTTCGCTACATGAATACGCCTTTGATTTACCTCACAAGAAATAGATGTTGCCATGCAAAAAACTTCAACGATGTACATAAGCATAACGACTTCATTAATGTACCCTACATAGATACATCATTGATAATCCTGTACATCAACACGACATTCATGTACCTGGATTACCAAGGTCATATACCGTGCTAGTTTTTGTGTTCATTGATTTTAGGTGAGAGGTGATTGTTTGTTTTGTTGATATTGGTGGAGTTGTTGACCATTATGGTTTAAACTTTCTTCTCATAATGTGAAACTTATATTCATGACAAGAACAGATTTGCATGCAGTTAATAAATATATAGCTGAAAAGGTCAAGATGAACTGGTATCGGTGTAAGTGCAGATGTCTTAAGTGTCATAATGAAAGAAGTTGCATGAGAAATCTGGACAACATTAGACTATGTATACTGTCTACTGAAAAAGGTCGGTGTAAGGGTAGATGGTTTGGTTACAAAACACTAGACTACGTACACGGTATGTTAAAATGTCGTTGTTCTGATTGCAACAAAGAAATACGTGGCATGTGAAACCTGGTCATTATTAGACTATGTATACTTCATAATAAAAGGTCGGTGTAAGGGCAGATGTTTTGACTAACTCGGGGAAAAGGGAGACGAAAGAAACTTGGTCAACTTAAACTATGCATACTGAAAAATCCGGAGTAGAGGAAGATATTTTAATTGTATAAAGAAATGGGAGGAATAAGAAACCAGATCAGGAGCGCACTATGTATATTGTATTCTAAAAGGTCGGTGTAATGGCATGAGAAACCTGGAAGAAAGTAGGCTATGTATACTTGACACTAAAAAGCAGGTGTACGAGCAGTAATTTTGATTATCACGAGGTAACTAGAGGGATGAGGAACCAGGTTAAAATTAGATTGTGTATACTGTATACAAAATTGTCGGTGTACGGTTGGATTATTTAATTCCCATAAGTAAATAGGAGGGAAAATTATAAAGCAGACGAAAGACAAGTTGTGTATACTACAAAGTATGTGTAGTACACAGTATATATAAAGACTAGATAAAAAAAAACCACAAATAACCAGAATATTTTCCCTTTGTCCATATAATAGAAAATAATGTAAATGAATGGGAGATAATCCAAATTCAAATAATGTACAATTTTTAACCAGCGATTTCTGGGTGCTTTGTAAAATAAACTGGGCTAGATAAAAAAAAAAAATTAAAATGATATATTTGACAAAATATTAATGAATAATGAACGTCTACCCTACAAATATTAGGTATTTATCTCATCTGACAAAATTGGAACAATATAACTGAAATATTGTTGACAGTGGCACCATAATCCTAACCCTCAGCTACAACAAAGTACTTATTGTACAGTCATGTATAACAGTTTCTATATGGCACGTCATGGGTTAGAGGGCGGTTCTAGTGTAACGTCAGATGAACATTATTTTTTGTTTACTTCTATCATGGGGTGAACAGGTTACGTTTGATCAGATGATGATGTTGTTTTCTTCGTATTAGAACAACACACGTAGTTGGGTTTTCATAGTGATGGATTCGGTGAGTGAGTGATTGTTGTTTAACGCCAACTCAGCAATTGTCAGCTATATCGTTGCGAGAGCAAATTAATTTTCAATGACATGATGATGGGGTCCACTTTAGTTGGATTTTTATAGTACTATCTCACTGAAACAATAATCCGCGGATAGACAAGTCGCACCACTTGTTCACATTATTCTGATTCCGAGCCAACCAGTCTTTGCTCTTTCTCCTTAATGTCTTTGGTTTGACCCGGTCGGGGTTTGAAGCCACGATCTACCCCACCTGAGGCGGGCACTCTAATAATTACACATTCGATGTAGTTTGATGGATGCGGACACAAAATATATCGATTGCAAGGAAAGTGAGCGGCCATGTATACATGCTAAGGGGTGTCCATTTTGCCTCTGTTTCGATTTTTCTATTAGATTTTAGAACTGTCCTGACAGTGTGGTATTTTTTGTTTTTCTATTAGATTTTAGAACTGTTCTGACAGTGT
>MJUT01000479.1:40461-65771 GCA_002080005.1 Gigantidas platifrons
GTATTTTTTGTTTTTCTATTAGATTTTAGAACTGTTCTGACAGTGTGGTATTTTTTGTTTTTCTATTAGATTTTGGAACTGTTCTGACAGTATGGTATTTTTTGTTTTTCTATTAGATTTTAGAACTATGCAGACAGCGTGGTATTTTCTGTTTTTCTATTAGATTTTTGAATTGTTCCGACAGTGTAGTATTATTTGTTTATTCTATTATATTTTGGAACTGTTCCGACAGTGTAGTATTATTTGTTTATTCTATTAGATTTTAGAATTGTCCCGACAATGTAGTATTATTTGTTTATTTTATTGATATGACCTTCATCAATTCTGCACACATCTCCATCGTATGGCCATCATACTTCTCAGTAGAAACTTTAGCTTACCCATTTAATTTACATAGAGTTATCGTATGTTTATACTATGTTACAGAAATTCCCCAGCTTACCATTTTGCTTAATTAGACCTCACCATATGGTTATGATATGAAAGGGAAGCTTCAGCTTACATTTGAGCTGCACATTGCCCAGAAGCTTCAGCTTACATTTGAGCTACACATTGCCCAGGTCGTACTGTATGGTTATAATAAGTACATTTGTTTCAGGATAGCTACAGTGTATACTTTTGATACGCATGGTCTCACGGTGTTGACTTATGATTGGGCTCTTTCATCTCTTGTTTATTCTTGTAAATTTAATATGATATTTATTTGCTTTTCTTTTCAATATTTATCAAGAGTCGTCGTGGTCGTGATCGTATGGTAGTTGCATCTACAACTACCTATGCAATCAGTGTCTATCACCACCAAAGTTTTGATTTCGAACCCCGTTCATGGCGATGTTTACTCGATACAACATTATGTGATAAAGTTTATCAGTGACGTGTGACAGGTCGGTGGTTTTCTCCTGGTACTCTGGTTTCCCCCACCAATAAAACTGACCGCCACGATATAACTGAAATATTGTTGAAAGTGGCGTTAAATACCATAACCCTAACCTCAAAAACAAAATGAAAACATAATAACGTGGTCAGGCAAATCAAGATAATTTTTGGTATGGAATATTTGACTTTAAATAAGCCAAGTACAACAATTTCTGTTGATTATTTTAGTACGGAATATTTAACTTTAATTAAGCCAAGTACAACAATTCCTGTTGATTATTTTAGTTCGGAATATTTAACTTTAATTAAGCCAAGTACAACAATTCCTGTTGATTATGTTTGTACGGAATATTTAACTTTGAGTAAGCCAAGTACAACAATTCCTGGTGATTATTTTAGTACGGAATATTTAACTTTGATTAAGCCAAGTACAACCATTCCTGTTGATTATTTTTGTACGGAATATTTAACTTAAATTTGATTAAACCAAGTACAACAATTCCTGGTGATTATTTTGTATCAACAAATGAGTAAATCATTGAAAAAATAAACAAACTGTTGTAATATAGAAATAGTTTAAAATGATGGCATTTAAAATACATCGAACTCATTTCTATAGCAAATCACTGTCTATAAAGGGCACTCTTATTTCCAATTGAGTATGAATTTAATTTCAACCTTAAAAGTACAATGCACATGTCCAATTCTTAACAATAATACCAGAAACTTAATAAAAATATGTTTTAAATAATGTCATTAATAACAAATAAGCTTACAAAAATACTGGTAATAAAGAAAAAGATCAAATTCTACCAGTAGTAAAGACCTTCAATCCACTTCAATCTTAATTTCATCTTCATCAGAATCCGTGGATTTCACGCTTGTTCTCGATGCAGAATATTTCTTCAGACTTCTACAGGATCCTTCTATTGTATTGTTATTAAAGTTTGAATATATTGTTGACCTAGTATTAGACGTGTGTATATCTCCTCTGTTTAACATTAAGCTGCCTTTGTAACTTTCATCGTCGGGGATAGTATCTAGGCTCGTTCTGGAACTTCTTTGAATAGCACTTAAGCTTCTATGTGATCGATGTTCCTCGTTAATTGTCCTCAAACTTGACCTTGAACTAAAATGGTTCTCCACCACACCTTTTGAATATAAACTTCCTCTAGCAGACGACACTCGTTTCGGACCTGAAATTGCAGAACTAAAGCTTGCTGTTGAAGTCGATACAGAAGGCATTAGTTCAAAACGTGCACAAGATTTTGCGCCTGTATCATCGGATATATATGTCCCAATCATTTCAGTTCCTGCAAATTCAAGTTCGACAGTACCAAATACTCGCCTTGGCCATTTACCATTTGGAGGTGGAACAACAATTTCTGTATGGAGACGGCAGCCCTCATCTGTTGTATAGACTGGTTTTTCTGTGTCACTCGCAAATATTTGAACTCTAATAGGTGATAGTCTGTTTTCTTGCGACTCTTCGCTGTCAAACGCATCAATCACTCGAATAGATCGAACTTCGCCCTCCTTTATTTCTTCGTTTACTGTAAAAAGAACTCGAAATATATTGGCACAGTATGGTTTTGAGTTCCATATCACACGATGCGAAGGGGAATGTCGTCTGCGACTGAAAGGCAGCATTGAATTAACTCCATATGTGAAATTACATAGTCTTATTCCGAGAGTTTTAGGGTTATGTCCATAAATTACTGCTCCTTTTAAAACTGATATCCCACCTTCCGTTGGAATAAAGAGCTGTAGATCAGGAAAGGCACTTCTTATTTCTATTTGCAAAATGTCTGATTCGGAAAACCCCCCAACCATTAATATAGCAGAAACATTTGCACAACGCGGGTGGTCTAATATTTTTCTAATTTCCCGAATGACATTAAATACTATATCTGTATACAACTCCTCAAACACCTCCGGTGTGAGGTAAAGCTTTGACCTCTTGAGTCTTATTTTGCTTGCGTATTTTGAATTTTCTACAGCTTGTTGCATTTTTTGTCCGGAATAAGTTTCAAAAAGATCACAAAATTCGAATGGGATTCTGATACCTATGTCGTTTTTCAATGATCTGTTGTATGTTTTCTTTTTCATCTCAAACTGTCTTGTCAAGTCTAGGAAATCTGGACCATTAAACTCTTTAAATTGTCCAACGAGATCCTCACCAAACACATCGCACAGTAGCTCTATGAAGGCATCATTAATTCTATCACCACCCCACGGACCGCCAGAAACCTTGTACAACATGTTTATTTCCATACCCTTGGTCACTTCTTGTGTAGAAATATTTACAGTGCCCCCTAAAAATAAACCAATATTTCAATGAAGCACCAAATTGTGAAATCACATTCCGGATTAAATATTGTATATGACAACTTCTATGTTACGTCACCAGGATAATAAATATTATTTATGATGTTCAAGATTAGAGAATTCTTGGTAATAACGCTGTTCGCCCGGTTATACATGTATGTGAGGGTTAGTATTTTACACAAATGTGGAAAACACGTGCATGACCGCATCATTGGAATATGAGGAGATAACTAGTTAAACCCTACCACTATTAATTGCAGTGTCTGTACTAAGCCAGGAAAGTGAGTGGTCGTGTTTTGTGTATTAGGTGTAGCCAGGAAAGTGAGCGGTCGTGTTTTGTGTATCACGTGTACCTATTTTGCGTCTTTCTACAATTGTTTCATCGGACTTTTGGAACTGTTCCGACAGTGTGGTGTTTGTTTTGGTTTTTGTTTTGGTTTTTTTTTTCTTAATTCTATCTATGCATATAGCATGATAGAAATAATACCAGATAACATGGCCATAAGACTATGTAATAAATAAGTGAACATATTATGTAGAATTTGACAGGGCCTTGTAACAATGAAGGGTTAATGTTATGTGTGTGTGTGTGTGTTTCGTCCCTTTCAGTAACTTTTCAGCGTCGACTAAATACCAAACAATCAACTGGTTCACTTACCACCGGCATCGACGACGATGTACTTTCTTCCTGGTTCAAACATTTTAAACTTTGTCATTTTGTTTTCACCAATGAATTTGTCAATTGGGAGTAGCCTGCAATAAATGGACGCTGCTTCCGGTTCAAACAGTATTGATACTCTTTCCGAACTCAGTCCAGCCTAAATAATATAATTGTATAAAAATTTCATTTTGCAAATTATTACACAAATCAACATACAACAAAAATTTTCCTCAACTTCTAATACTATATGGATATTACTGCTTATCTAACATTTTGTACATTTTCATTTGAATTTAAAGATGTAGCCTGTCTGATATAGGATGTTGTATCACCACACTGTGGTGATAAAAGGATGTCGCGACGTTGCACGAGATCTCCCCTGCCGAACTATTTGTCAAGACGTCATATCATTGGAATGCGGGGGAAAACACGTCAATGTAAGCAACGTAAGCAAAAGAATAAATGGCAACAAATAACGTGGTCATGCACAAAATGTAGTCCCCCCTCCCCCACAGTATTGTACAAATTTGTTAATCTTATTTCGACCCTTGTTATTTGCTTAAAATTGTTTTATTGAAATCTTAGATAAACTTATTACAGAAATAGTGTGTTGGTACAAGACTTTGTATCAGGTCTTGCCTGTTGTGTGAACAAACTGCATCACAACTTTTCGCTATCGCGACTCGTAGTGATACTGGTTCACACAACAGGCTCGACCTGATACAGTCTTGTACCACCACACTATGTATGTAATGGGTATGTATTTAATTTGTCTACCCTGTTGTCTCCTATGTGATACCTTCAGTAAAACATGGGCACATGTCGTACACTACTCTGTTTTACTTAAATTTGTACAATCAAGTCTTTCATATTTTTACATATTATGTACATTACTTTGAATACTAGAAAACATAATTTACTTGACAGTGACTATTAATGCATATGTATTGACATTAATTGCCCTTAAACATATAGTTTTACAAGTTAATTTAATCCTCTTTTCGTGTCCGACACGTCGTGATGCCTTAAGATTGGTAACCCAAGCAATGCACAATTTAAGCGGATTGTCATTTTGTTTGATTAACTCCTATATATGGTTTCGTCGGTAAAGAATTGGTGAACAATCATATGATACAATAGATATGTCATTGTTACATTTTTTTTATATTTCGTTTTCTAATTTATAATTTATCAAAATTATGGCTAGGCATTCTTTATAACGCAATGGTGCTCACTGAGTTATGTGAGGGGTGGCATTTTACTCAAATGTGGAAAACACTCGCATGATCGCATAATTGCTCTCAGAATGGAGATGTGTGCTCATAAAGCTATTTTATTAAGTTCCTGTACTAAGTTCTTGTATCAAGCCAGGACAGTGCGTGACTTTGTGTATGCGTGTAAGGGTTTCCATTTTACCTCTGTTTCTATCTATGTTTTCCTTTTAGATGTAGGAACTGTTCAAACAGCATGAAATGTTTTTCGTTTTATTATCCAATAAGACTATTTATTACCCTTTCCGCACATTGCATCATAAACTCTTTGGCTGGTTCCGTCCATATAGAAGGGACCGTAATCGTCCACCAGATGTCACTCTCCTCTAGTCCAACATTCCGTTCACGCAGCTGTTCTAACAGGTGTTTACGTAGGTAACCAATGGCAATGGAGAATAAACGTCTAGCTGACACAGGCTTTCCACTAAAATCTTTCATCTTAAAGTCTCTAGATAAGTCCTTAGATATGAAACCAGAGATATAGAAAGATTTCAACACGTTTGAGAACAATATAAACAACGTAACATAATATAAAAAGCAAACATATTATCTCTCATAGTTTCTAGACAAGTCCTGACAAAAACACCCAGAGATACAAAGAGACTTCAACACCACGCTTGAGAACAATATAATAGCAACATTATACGAAAAAAAACATATTTTCTCATTTTCATGAAGTATAAAGGTTGTTTGCCCTCCCTATTCTCCATTGTCCACTTCCTATTAAAGTTGTTCAATTCCAAAATGGGGGAAACATTGCGTGATATGATGGATATACGTGATGATAGTATATTAACCGTGGATGTCTGCTATGTGTAGGTCACGGTATATTTCAGGTTATACGATATGAATATAATTTTTTGCCGTCAAAGAATATGAAATGTTTTTAATTTCATTCATTTGTCGAAGCAACTCCTTCGTATATATAAACGTTCTGTACATATTTGTGTACATGCATTTCCATATCAAATGATGGTCGTGTCGATTACTAGTACGACGGATGTCACTGGTGGAACAAGAATTACCCACCCTTTCGGAGAACGTTAGTTCACACCATGGGTTCGTGTTGTTCAATCTTTAGTTTTATGTGTAATGTTTTGTAGACCGTTGTTTGTCCTTTTGGCATTGTGTTGTATGTCCTTCGATCTATGGCTTCTGATTACCTCAAACTTTTCTAATACGTTCTATACATACTTGTTCATGAGTTTAATGTTGTATTCGCTGGTAAAGTGAATTGTTTATACCTATATGCTCTAACTCTTTGCTATTTTAAGTATCATAAGTATCATTGCTGTACATATGCTATAATTTCACCGTCATTTTTATACTTGTGTATATGTGTGCAAAAGTACAATCATCTATTCAGATAGGAATAGATAACTACTGAAAGTATGAGTATCAAGTCAACTGAAATGTGCTATATTCAAAAATAGATTACATCTGTATTTTAATAACGAATTAAGCCGTTTTAAGACCAACTCAAACATTGCAACGAGACTCAATGTAAGTTTGGTGACATAAAACAAGCTTAGCCTCGCCACGTTCTAATGAAGTGCATGTACCAATCAGGGAAAATGAGGGGGAATGTAGATGTAGTAGGGGTATGGATTTTGGCTCTGTTTCTATGATTATTCAATTAGATTTTGGAACTTTTCCGACAGTGTGGTATTCTATGTTTTTCGTTTTATCAGTAAGTATTTACCTGGCCTTCTTCAATAGCCTTGTACAGCAGCATCTTAAAACCTTTGAAATAATACCAGTCATCCTGGAGGTTATCACTTAATATCTCCTCAAATCTGTCCTCAGCATCATAACCAAAAGCTATAAACCTTTTCTCTAGATCTAACAGGACTGTACATGGTGTTTTATTGGTCGCTACGTCATGACTTCCTGTGGTCCATAAGAATGTTGATACATCTAACGGATTTCGTCTGTATTCATGGTGAAACGAAAATGCATATCCAGCTGTTGTGCTCCCGAAATCAATGGCTACTACAAGGAGTTTCTGGTCGTCGTCCATATGTCTTAACCTGGATGTAATATCATATAAGCATAAAAGATTAATAGGTTTTTACACGGATCTCTATTGAAGATCTGGTATTTCTTCCACGAGTGTGAGAAATTCGTCTTTTCACGAGTGAAGCGTAGTGGAACGTGTGAAAAGACGTAGAAGTTCTCACACGAGTGGAAGAAATCCCAGATCTTCAATAAAGACGAGTGTAAGAACTTATTTCTTCCGTTTTTAACTATGTTTACATTTCGTTCCCGAAATTAGATCACCACGTGCTAGGAGATAGAAAGCCGTTTATGTAAAGTTTGTGAGTGCATCAACCCCGTGTACACATGTATGAACTCCTGAAAAGAACCGTTTTAACATTATACCTTAATTCTTCAATGCAATACTGAACATAAGAATGTATTCTTGCATGATCCCTGGTCTAAAAATCACACAAAATAAAATTCCGCGAAATGTTGTTGACGTCTTTGGTACATTAACAACATGACGTCATATTAAGACTTCCAGTTTAAAACGTAAAGATCAGACGTCATTTGGTTTCGTGCACGCTTCAATTTTGATCAAATGTAACTAAAATATGTTTGCAAGGTTGGCGCTTTAATTATTTTTGTGTATTGTAAATATGGCTTTCAATCTGACACTATCGTAGCTTCCCGTCGTCGGTCGCCATATTCAATCTGATTGGTCAATTCATCCATGACAGACACGGTCGCGTGATCCTGTCTGTCATGGGCTGTCTGTCATAGTAAATACACAAAAACGGAAGAATCACTAAAGTAGGACGTCGAAATGGAAGAGACAAATGCTTTCTATGCTGAGGATTTGAGTTATTCAATGATATTCACCTATTATGTTCAGTTTAAGGATTATGGGTTCTGGTGGTTAGCGCCATTTTAATTATTTTCAGCTTCATTGTACGAAAATATGATATATATCTATACCAGAGACAGGTGGTAACCTCCACTTATTAGACACCCGTGTACACAGACACACAGACAGACAGACAGACAGACAGACAGACAGACAGAGAGAGAGAGAGAGAGAGAGAGAGAGAGAGAGAGAGAGAGAGAGAGGGTGTGTTCCCCGAACGCCAACTTTCTTAAAATCACATATGATACATATTGTTGTTTTAGCTATTATAGTCTATTACATTGAGGTTCAGTAAGAGGAGCACAATTAAGGGTATGTTACCTGAACATCAACTTGATATAATATTAATTTCAATAATACATAAAATCATTACAAAAATAACATTTTATTTTAGAATATCAAAATTTTAATAAAAAAAACTATTTAAATACATATTGAAATAAAATAGACTATTATATTTATTTCATTTTAATATAAAAGCATATTTATCTAAATTTAATATAAATTTTGCATATTTATTTAATTTTAATATAACATACCAGTTGGATTCCGCAGACAAGTACACACTCACCCAGCAGACCATACAGGAATCGTCACCAAACAAATATTGAATCATATCAACACTCTCTGCATAGATAAGTGAAACCAATTCCATCTATATACCAAGAAGAACTTAACAAGCTCCGAGACCACGATTGGGATGACATCTCAAAAACTGTAGTACAGCGCATTCCAACCTTTAACTCAGCTAAGTCATCACTGTACAGAGCCAGACGAAAGCAAACTCCAGCACGACCAACTACACGTGATGACATTATACTTGATGGCAAGTGGAAAGAGACAGCAACAGGGGACAGATTCCTCCTATTCGATGACAGCGAGACACACAGAATGATAGCTTTTGCCACATCAGATAACCTTACAGATCTTTCAACTGCTGACACATTCTACTGCGATGACACTTTTTATACCTGTCCCAGCATGTTTCATCAGATATATAGTATACACATTATGATTGACGGTACCATGACTCCTGTGGTATATGCACTTCTCTCAGGAACGAGCTAGCTTGTATATACAAGATTTTTCACTCTACTTAAAGAACACATGTCCATACTAAATTTGCCATTCACACCAACCAGAGCATTCGCCGACTTTGAAGTTGCTGTACACAACGCCATACGACAGGTCATACCAGGCATCATAATTAAAGGCTGTTTCTTTCACTTTACCCAGTGTGTATGGAAAAAGGCACAGACAACAGGACTGCAAACATTATACCGAGACAACGTGCAGAACTCTCATTCAACGTGCAGCTGTCCTATCGCTGATACCACTTAATTGTATAGAAGATGTTTGGTTACAGGCATTAGAAGATCTAGAAGGTGCCGATATACCACATCACACCCAGCCCTTTACAGATTACTTTACAGAGCAGTGGGTAGAAGGAGACAGACTAATTTGGAATCATTTTGGAACAGAAGGACCCCGTACATCAAAAGAATCCATAGAGAAGCCGAAGGAACCGTTCGACCACGTGGCAAGAAGTTTCTCAACATTGACCGTCGTCTTGCCATCCTGAAAGAAAGATTCCAGAACAGAATGACAGATTTGATGACCTACGCAGATTCTGCAACTCAGCTACTTCACCTTGGATGAATAAACAATAAATAAAATAAAAAGTAACTGTTTTTAAGACCAACATATTTTGCTTATTATGTCATATGTTTTTTATTTTTAAATGTGTGGTTAGTTGTATTTATTTATAAATATTGCTTATTTTTCAAAGAAAAAAAAATTAATTAAATGTTTTAAGATCATTATAGTTTACTTATTATGTCATATGTCTTAGTTGTATTGATATATAAATTGCTTATTATATACCATTATTCACAAAAGATTCCTGATACGTGCTACTCTGGGTCACGGGTCACTGTGAGTAGCATGTGTAGTCACGTGAACAGATACGGTGTTGAAAAAACTGTTGGTACTCATAAAATATTGATAAATACAATACAAGTTTATGCTTGTCTTCAAGAAGTATGATAGACAAAACCATGTGTGAAGTTTTATGACGAAATATCTCCGATTTCTATTCTATATGTAAATTTATGAATTGAAGTTTTAGAAATACTCACAGCTAATTTTAGCGGTGTATTTTTATCTTCTTTTTCACAGAAAAAAAAATATATGTCAAGTAACTGCTTTAAAACCATTATATTTTGCTTATTATGTCATATAGTAAAACTATAAATAGTACTTACTTAAAAGGGAATAATATGTTAATGAATGTTTTTAATACTAATATATATTTCATACATTTCATATGTTTTATTTCCATACTTGTGCTTAAATTTAAAAATAAATATCAATTATAGTTTTCCTTATTTTTCATTCACAAGATTTACCTGAGTTTACCTGAGGTTTACAAAATAGTTTCCCCTATGCTGGCCCCTTAATCCATTTTAATTACAGTGGTCAATGTCTTTTGATCTTTTTGAAAGTTAGTATCCGGGGAATCAGCCAGAGAGAGAGAGAGAGAGAACAAATCCCAGTTAATATACACAATATTGTCTTTAGTATCCTTGAAAAAAAAATTAAAATATTGTACAATATTAATAATCTATATATATGCAGTACTCACAAGTATTCATCCCTTGCTACAAATTGTCAAAATACATTATTCATTATTCCTTTTTCTATGCTAACAAATTATTTACATAGCTTTGGAGATATTACAGGTGTTGTTAATTTAAAACATAGCTGAGACGATACATATTAATTAAATATTAATTAACTGATCTGTAATGTTATAAGATTATTTACTTTAGCATCTGATAAACCGTTCTTGTATAAAGGTCATTCTTTAAAGATTTAGAACTTAAACACAACATTAGTTACACTGTGATCTAGATATTTAAAACAATTGTATGTATTAATGGAACTTGTGTAATGTCATTTCTTTACGTCAATGTGTAGTAGCCCGGTGACCAGAGTAAGATTTTTAAAGATTTAATCGTCAAAAAGACTATACGGCTATATTAGATGTCATTCTATTCATCAATGTATATACTTTCAGAATATGGATGTCGTCAAAATCAAATGTGGTTAGTTTTTCAGAAAATGAGGTCAATGGTCATCAATCAGTTTTAACAGTATTTTACATAGTAAAGACAAAGAGAGCAACATTGCAGTCTTTTCTAGATTTTTCCCTTAAATTTAAATTTCTTCTGTTGAATAATGATATATTTGTCCGAAAACTAAAATCTATTTACAGAACTTCGACTGATTTTTACGAATTATGACGTTTATAAAAAAAAAAACGCGGGAAAAGTTACAACATTTTTTTTGCTTTTGAATTATATTATCAACTTTATCAGTACTTCTACTGTTGAAATGATATTGAAATTCAATGATATACAAAGGGATTTGTATCCAATAAGTAACAAAAATCAAAAACCAAAACATATAACATGTTTTACTTAACATAAGCTGAGTAATGGGAAGGGGACAAAATGAAACATCTTGATTAAAACATCAAACATTGTGTGAAATCCAATCAACTGAAGTATTTTTGAGTGGATTTAATACACTATGTACATTCTCTCATTTATTACATGAAGTAAAATAAAAAAAAAGAAGTGAAAATGAAGAACGATATCATAGAGACAACGTCAATACAAGACACAATGAGACGATGGACGACAAACCAAAGAAAACATTACACTGAAAATTAAAAGCAAATGAGCAACACCTACAAAATGTACCCCAAAATAAGTTTGCTTGTATATAAAGGCACACTGAAAGGGTAAACTGTTTCTTATAAGACGATTTTTGTACTGGGGCATGGGTAGTTTGAATAGTAGGCATACATGAATGGTACAAATATACTATTTTGCGAGATGAGTCTTTGTATCTGTCTTACACAGCCACGTGAAAACAAGTTTGCTTCAAATTAAATAAACATAAGAGTAGCTGCAGTATGTTCGAAGAAACATTTATTGTTCAGTTACCTAACTTGTGTCCTCTCTCAATGTATGCGTTTGTGCATGCTTACACCATTCTGACTCTTGGCAGAAGCATACATCTGTACATGCAAGGATTTCCTCGAAGCAAACACATGCTTTTTTGCAAGGCGTTTTCCCTTACATGAACATACAAGATCTTGCAAAAGGTCTGCTGACATCGGTCCTTCAAAGTATACCGGTTGTAGCGAATCCTTTTTGTCATCTGTATTCTAATGGTGGTGGAATATGGGATTTTGCAACATGCGAGGCAATCCAGATTTGGGTCTCGAAGATTATGCTGTATCAGTGCGGCTTCAGATGGGGATAATCTGACCAAACTTGCATTTCGACTTGTACCAACTATCACACGCAATTTGTTCATGCCATGATGAGACGTTTGACAGTTTTTCCTTTGATCATACAGCCTGGAAACAAATGTCCTGCTCATGTAAATATTTCAAGGATATTAGTATGGAAATCAAACAGGCAGTTCTAGAACACGTTATGGATCCCCTGAAAGCCCTGTTGAATTGTTTTCCTTTCAACGTTTGTTCAACTGTTTTACTGGTATAAACATCAGAGTCAACCAACAAGTCGTGAAGCCCTTCATCTGCCCACAGCTTACCTAATACGAAAATAAAAGTAGAGAGACTATGAAAACCACCTAGTCTGAGGATGTGGGTTTCAGAGATATCTGGCATTGACCATTGTACTTGCTGGGCTATCGCATAAAGTTGTTGACCAAATGATAGGATAGATATAGCATGCTCTTGGCCAGCGTCCATTGACATATCAAGACATTTTTTCATAGTCGTAAGTACTGTGGACAATATCTGTCGGTTTGGCATCAATAATTGGAGGATATGCAACGACAGTAACATCGGGCCGCTTTTCCGATAACAAATAAAGGAATCCTCTCCAGAAAGGTATTGTTTGGGTCATGATTTCACTATGGATGGGAAACACAATGATATCTCTGGACTGGATAAAAGTCTATTGATGATCCGAATGTTATCTACCGTAGTACGTTTTCCGTTGTTACAGGATTTAATTTTGTTAAACTCATTTGTATGACGTGGTGACTACTCTAGATGTTGGCTTGGTGAAGGATAAAGCATCGGTTAGCGAGGCATAGTGTCATCAATAACTGTCTTTACCTCGTTTAATGCGTCCTGCACATACCGCTAATTCGTCTACAGATTTGAATTGAAAGACAGCTCTTGGTAGAGAGTGGAACGTGTTTTCTCCCATTATTACGGCGTTTTTACCCCGCTGAATAAGTGGTGGAAAATGCATTAATTTCAGATTTTGAAATAAAGTTCGTGTTAAATAATGGGAGAAACAAATTCCCTTCAGTTGCCCATGTGGGTTACGATATTTCTCCACTCTCGAGAGTATAAATTTAAAATTATAACCCCTCACCTGACGGCTTGTGGTTAAAATTTTAAATTTAACTCTCTTGAGTGGAGAAATATCTTAACCCACGGGCAACTGAAGGAAAATCTATATCTTTCCGTCTACTGTTTCTGTGTTAATGTCAAAATGTTATCCGAACCCTCTTGACTTAGATGACCACTTTGAGCTATTGGACGAATCCCAGAAGGAATGTACCGACCACCCTTGATATGTTCAATTTCATGGTTTGCGAACGAGTTAGAATAGTAGAGGCAGTACTGTCCTTATCGGAGCCCGTTGTGCCACATTTTCTACTGACATAGACGGCAATGTTATGCTTGCTAATGTACGACTTACAACAAATTCTGTGGTAAACCATTTGGATATCATCAGCTTGTATTTGATCCAAAGATCCAAAATCATCTATAAATTTATTGCAAATTTCATCTGAGCTCAGAAAACTTGATTTGCTGTTATGAGTGAATATATTAACTTTGTTTTCACAATTTCTCTGACAAATTATACATTTCTCTGACAAATTATACATTTCTCTGACAAATTATACATTTCTCGAAGCTAATCCACAGATTAGTCTGCTTTGACTTTCTCAGTGTGACATTTTCCGAATTTTCTTCAGAACCTAATCCGATATGTGCTTCAAAAATTATACATATATATATAGTTATCTATAATTAAACTATCTTTAATCTAATCTTTCGTTTTTTTAATGATTATAGAATCCTACTACCTCTTCAAAGCTTCGAGGGCAACTCATACAAACCCATTAACATCAGAAATACAGACGAATGAAAATAAAAAAGAGATATAAAGCAGGGTGAATTCGACAATTTGGTGCACTCGACTGATCAAGATAAATATAGTGACCGTAAATTACGAATCGAGTCGGGGCGATATTGAGATTTCGGAAGAAGTCTTAAATCCAGGATTTTATAGTGTATGTTTTAATCGTCTCCGATAATTATTTTGAGGGCGGTAATAACATTTTAATGTTAATAACTGTTGAGATAATATATTAAATGCTTATTGTATGTCAAGTTTTTAAAAATGTAATAAATATTTTTATATTGAATAGAATTGAAACCTAGTCGAACTAGAAAATTGACATTTCAAGTTTTCTTTAGATATACTTTTCTAATAAAGTATTGAAAATTTAATTTTTCATACATTATGAATAATATAGGGTTTATTTTTAACGCAGTATTAAAATGCGAATCAATTTATCTAGCCCGTGTTCTATTCTATTTTATATAAAATGTCGTAACTAAAAGTCGAATTCTCAAATATGACACCATACGAATTTTTGACGACAAGTCAAAATTGAAGAGAATGCATTTAGTTATTCATATGCCAATGTTCAGCCGTATAGTATGAAGCGAAATTAAACTCTGTTAATATGCGACTTGTTCTCACTTTGTCACTACACTACAGTGTTTAACTCATATGACTGACGAATGGTTTTTTTATCTGTTTTTTTTTCTGTTTTTTTTTGTATAGATTTTACATACGTTTTAGCATAGGTTTCGCAAACGTTTTAACATAGGTTTCACGAGCGTTTTATCATACTGGTAGTTGTCATAAACGTTTAACATACCGTTAGGTTTCACATACGTTTTAACATAGGTTTCGCAAACGTTTTAACATAGGCTTCACAAAAGTTTTAGCATATGTTTCATATACGTTTTGACATAGGATCACAAAAGTGTTAACATACCAGTAGGTTTCAAAAACGTTTTAACATAGGTTTCACATACGTTTTGACATAGGTTTCGCAGGAGTTTTAACACACTGGTTTAGTTTTCACAAACATTTTAACATACACATGTAGGTTTCACAAACGTTTTAACATATGTTTCACAAACGTTTTAACATATGTTTCACAAGCGTTTTAATATAGGATCACAAATGTTTTGACATTGGTTTCACATACGTTTTAACATGGGTTCCACATACGCTTTAACATATGTTTCACAGGAGTTTTAACATACCTGTAGGTTTCAAAAACGTTTTAACATTGGTTTCACAAATGTGTTGAAATACCGATAGGTTTTACATACGTTTTAACATAGGTTTTACATACGGTTTAACATAGGTTTTACATACGTTTTAACATAGGTTTTACATACGGTTTAACATAGGTTTTACATACGTTTTAACATAGGTTTTATATACGTTTTAGCATAGGTTTTACATACGTTTTAACATAGGTTTTACATACGGTTTAACATAGGTTTTACTTACGGTTTAACATAGGTTTTACATACGTTTTAACATAGGTTTTACATACGGTTTAACATAGGTTTTACATACGTTTCAACATAGGTTTTACATACGTTTTAACATAGGTTTTACATACGTTTTAATATAGGTTTACATACGTCTTAACATAGGTTTTACATACGCTTTAACATAGGCTCTACATACGTTTTAACATAGGTTTAACATACGTTTTAACATAGGTTTTACATACGTTTTAACATAGGTTTTACATACGTTTTAACATAGGTTTTACATACGTTTCACATACGTTTTACATACGGTTTAACATACGTCTTAACATAGGTTTTACATACGGTTTAACATAGGTTTTACACACGTTTTAACATAGGTTTTACATACGTTTTAACATAGGTTTTACATACGTTTTAACATAGGTTTTACATACGTTTTACATACGTTTTGCATACGGTTTAACATAGGTTTTACATACGTTTTAACATAGGTTTTACATACGTTTTATCATAGGTTTTACATACGTTTAACATAGGTTTTACATACGTTTTAACATAGGTTTTACATACGGTTTAATATAGGTTTTATATACGTCTTAACATAGGTTTTACATACGTTTTAACATAGGTTTTACATACGGTTTAACATAGGTTTTCCATACGGTTTAACATAGGTTTTACATACGTTTTAACATAGGTTTTACATACAGTTTAACATAGGTTTTACATACGTTTTAACATAGGTTTTACATACGTTTTAACATAGGTTTTACACACGGTTTAATATAGGTTTTACGTACGTTTTAACATAGGTTTTACATACGTTTTAACATAGGTTTTACATACGTTTAACATAGGTTTTACATACGTTTTAACATAGGCTTTACATACGGTTTAACATAGGTTTTACATACGTTTTAACATAGGTTTTACTTACGTTTTAACATAGGTTTTACATACGTTTAACATAGGTTTTACATACGTTTAACATAGGTTTTACATACGTTTTAAAATAGGTTTTACGTACGTTTTAACCTAGGTTTTACATACGTTTTAACATAGGTTTTACATACGCTTTAACATAGGTTTTAACCTAGGTTTTACATACGCTTTAACATAGGTTTTACATACGTTTTAACATAGGTTTTACGTACGTTTTAACCTAGGTTTTACATACGCTTTAACCTAGGTTTTACATACGCTTTAACATAGGTTTTACATACGTTTTAACCTAGGTTTTACATACGCTTTAACATAGGTTTTACATACGTTTTATCATAGGTTTTACATACGTTTTAAAACTCGTTTATTTCTATAATTTAGCGTCGTGTTTTATTTGTAATATTGATATTTAACTGCATTGTGACATTTTATCTTTTTTTCAAAAATACAAATTCACACTTTTATTATTTTGTGAAAACGATAGCAACTGTCAGTATTATTTCATTGTTCAACAATAAGTAGAGATAGTTTCTTTACCCAAAATTTTGAAAGAAATTTTGTTTCATCTTCATTTGGGTATATATTAAAAATTCCATATACATGTATATTTTTTTTTTTTTATAGAAATGTTCGTTTACTGAAGGAATATTTGAAATTGTTGAAGAGGTTATACGATATAACCTGGTTTGGGTCAGTTTACGCTTAATTATGGAAAGCGTAAACTGACCCAAATCAGGTTATGCAAGTATAACCTGTTCATCATTTTCAAATATTCCTTATAATTTGATTTTTACAACAAAATCTAATGATTCCTCGATTTTAATTACGATTATTTCATGTGACTATTTGAATTTGTCGTTGGCGGATTAACACGTTGGTGACGTCACAAAACCAACCCAGGTTATCCAGTATAGACAAAATTTTCTCCAGGCGGATTAGCCAATCAGATTGAAATATTCAAACAAATTAAATTATTTACTAATATATCCAATAAACAATTATCCGAGGTTGATTAATGTTGCAATGTACAATGTCAACGATACAAATCTAGCATAATTTGAACCAGCTGTCGTTGCAATGTGTATCCAACCTTGTTTTCATAATATTTAATGCAGTAGAAATAGATACTTGCTCGCGAATCGCAATCGAATCAAATTGTGACTGATTCAATTTTAGTGATATATTCAATTTGTCACAGCTGTTCTGATGTCCTAATACAAGGTTCATACTAAGAAATCACGGTTAAAGTACGACCAAGAAATAGGGATCCTTAATTGTAAATGTAGTACATGTAACATAAGAATAAAATATCATCACTCCCCACGTTCTTTAAAGTGTAAATATATCATTTCCTAATATACGTCTTATATCTGTTATTATCAGAAGGTTTAAACAGTGATGGTCAACAAATCCACTAATATCAACACAAATAACACTCCCTCTCACAACAAATTATCTAACACAAAACAGACGCAAGTTCTATCTTTGGACAGGCACAAAATTGTGGCGTGATTAAACCTGCTAATGGGAATTCAACCCATTAATATTGTCCATAAATATCCGCTTCATCTATTTTTATTTGTAAAGGACCCCATTAGAAATAAGTTGAAAAGGAGCCAATTGAAAGTAAGCTTAAACGGGTTATCCTTGGTTGACAGTTATCAACCTTTAATTAAGTGGTATGAATATTTCAATAAATAACAAAAAATTGAAGATTTATTTTTTGACGAATAAGAAATTTTTAATAACTTGTGTGGGTGTTGTTGATATATTTTTAGCCTAAATATATTGCCATGGCCTTCTTGATCATTTGATGTTCAACAGCAATATTGATATACACAAACTTTTTTTAAATGCCTCTACAGATTCTCCTCCACTCCAAAATAACCCGTTATCGACAACAGTGAATGCTTTTTGTTAACTGACTAAGCTAAGAAGTTAGAATCAGTTGGTTAATAGCATTACTCATATATAAAAAATATAATTCATACATTTTAGAAGATTTAATCATAGCCGATTGGCTATTCTGTTAAGGCCATTTTAAATTTTTGCTCTCAAAGAATATTTGTTTATTTACCTTTCCAATGTTTCGAATTTTAGCTCCGTGGTACAGGTTAATTCAAAAATCCGTCGTGTACACTAAGTTAGATTTCAACAAATGTATGAGTCAAATATTTGTGTATTCGTATTATTCGTAGTACTTGCAGTCGTTACTTTCTCGACACTGATGAAAAATAAAGTCAAGTTTCCTCATACAAACAGATGGCTTCATGATTATTGTATATATTATATAGTCAGAACAGACAACAAGATCTTGGTCGGGAATGTTTCAGAGTTGCGAAATCTAAGAGTGTGGAGTATGTCACAAAAAAGGATTTATTCAGGTTTTTTTTTACTTTAAATGTCTTGTTTTCAGTTGGAAAACATATTTTTGGGTCAATTTAACTAACTAATCTAACAGTTTGTTAATATACATTGCATGTACCTCCCTATCAGTCGGATAACATTTTTGTATCAATTTGTCTAACTATAGCAGTCTGTTGATTAAAATATCATTATCAATTGTCAGTTCCTGACAGCTTGTACCTATAATTTGATCTACAGTTCATTATCCTGTTTGATGAACTGTGTCAACTTGAAACTCATTGTCTAAAATGACGTGTATACATACGTCTAAGAACTTATAATCTAGTTAATTTATATTTTTTTCTGTATGATTCACAATCTGATGGGTAGTCATTGTCTGCTATAAAGAACTTTTACATTCCACGAATTGCCTTTCTATCGATTCGTCCATAACAGATGTTGACTGACTGATCCCCATAAAAATCAAAATAGAAAAAAAAAACGTACATTTGAGGTCCTAAATCGTGCAAAAACAGCAATGGAAGTCATCACCAAATGTCTTGTTTTATGTTTTTGTGTAATTGTGTTGGTAGGAGAAATGACCAGGGGAGGTAAGTCTATATTCTCGTTCATTACTTATTTGTTAAAGCAAATACATGTACATGTATTTAATTAACGCTGTATGCTGTACAGCCACTGAATGGTATTAAGAAACTTTCTATCCCGAGAGTTTATTTGTTCACGTACATGCAGCATATGATGTAACATAATACCGGTACAAAGCCATGTTATCTGTTTAAGATATGATTAAATCTTCATATAATTTTTCTCCAAAAAATTAAGGAATAAGAGCAAAAATATGTTTTCTCGAAATGTGTCTGAGTGGAACGAAATTTCGAAATGTCTGCCCAGGGACTATTTTGTCAATGAACACTATTAAAATCCTGTTGATCTAGTACATCATCATCCCATCTAATGTAACATGTCCTCGCCATTATATAGCTGAACAAATGCTCTTTTGGCCTTAAACAATAATCTCTTACTCTCTCAATATAGGCTTATAAATATATTGGAAGCAAGTAGTTATTTTACAGTGCTGATGACGAAGATTTGTTACAGACAATAAACACAAATTAATAAGGATAAAAATAGATGGAAGTTAAAGTTTGAAAATGCTGTAATCATTTCGTCATTTTCATATAGGTGTAATGTTATTAATCTTATGTTTTCCCTAATGTTGTAGATCCCCTAAAGAATGACGATGGACACAACAGAAACAAAAGATTTGTGAAAGGTGTGTTCGTCTATATACATATATTATTCTGACAAGTAAAAATACGATAGGTAAAGGTTAATATAGACACAGGTGTTAATTGTGTACTATATATCACTCAAAAGCATGAGGGGTCAGTGACACAACAGGTCGGTGGTTTTCTCAGGATGATCCAGTTTCCGCCACCAATAAAACTGACTGCTACATATAACTGAAATATTGTTGAAAGTGGCGTTAAACACCATAACCCTAACGCTAACGCATATCCCGAGAGTTTGTTAGTTCATGTACATACAGCATATGATATAACATTATATAAAGCCATGTTATCTGTTTAAGATATGATTAAATTTCCACATATTATTTCTACAAAGAATTAAGAAGTAATAGCAAAGACTGGTTGGCTGTGAATCAGGATAATTTGTCCGAGTGAAGTGACATCTTTACCCACGGACTGTTGATTCAGTGAGCTAGCGTTATCAAATATCCAACTAATCATGTTGATATGGTCCTCGAATGTAACTTGTTCTCGCCATGATATAGATAAACATTTGTTCATTTGGCGTTAAAAACAACACTCACCAGTGCCGGATTTACCATTGTACCTAGGTGTGCTTATGCACAGGTACCCGTTGGCTAAGGGCGGCATCTTCCTGCCAAAAAGAAATACGATGGAATTTTGCTGATGTGGTTCAATTTTGAATTTGAAAGCGTTCTGTTTCGGCGCGATACCAGACATAATGATAGAGTTGATAGTATATGGCAGTGTGTCACAAAGCAGGCAGTCCTGCAGGGCCCAAATGAGGGGCCTCATAGCTTAACTGGCACAAGTCCTCATTTATCCTAAATCCGGCATTGACACTCACTCATTCACATTCCGTGTGCAATGATTAATGCTTACATAAACAAACGAAGTTGGGCCAGTGCCGGATTTAGATAAAGAGAGTCACTATGCTATTCCACTTGTGAGGCCCCTCCAAATTCCCCACCTTCACGACTGGAGGAAGATGGAAGTGTGTTTAATCAATTTCAATAAAAGCGAAGATGATGAGGAGTGTTTAAATTTCTGCAATATTCTGAAATGGAGTGGAACTGTGTAAGGAAAATTACTGAGGGGTTGCTTAAAACATACAGTACGTTATGACAACATAAGTGTGAATGTCCAATAATAGTGTTAAAAATATGATACACCTTGGCCTGAGGCCCCCTAAATTGTGAGGCCCTAGGCTTCAGCCTATAAAGCCTATAGGTAAATCCGGCATTGAGTTGGGCAACAGATAATGAACATAGTCTTATTCTACACAAAATAACTGGAAATTAATGCAAGATCATGCTTTCTCAATTTCTTCATCTTATCTATATGTTATGCTGATAATTATTTTTTATTTAAGAGGAGTTTGAAGATAGCAAAGGGGCGATCAGAATCCGTATATCGAAGAAGAACACAATGCCCAAAAGAAAAAGTACAATAGGACAAACAACGATCAACAAAACATACATATAAAACTAAAGATCGAGTAACACGAACCCCACTAAAAACCGGGGGTGAACTCATGTGTTCCGGAAGGGTAAGCAGTTCCTGCTCCACTAGTGACATCCATCGTGTTAATCTAGTTACAAACCCGGTGATGTCATCAACGAGGAATTTTATCTTTAATATTTTAGATCTCCTAAAGATCGATGAGGACGACTTGAGAAACAAAAGATCTGCTCAAGGTTTGTTCGTCCATATGTTAGTCTCACAATAAAACTGACGTTGTTGCATGCATTGCTAAATCTCATATTCTATATGTCAATCAAAAGTCATGATTGCGTGTGTCCTGTCGATCAGGTAAACGGTGTATTTCATTATTCCTCTGGAACTAGCAGATACAATTTTAGGTTTTTGAACGGGATTTACCTGGAAACAGAGAAGCCAGTTTATTTTTCTTTATATTTCAGTCCGTCTTTGATTGCTCAACCAGACAAACGCCGTTTACATTTCTGTCCGTCACCACTATACAATTAAGTCAAAGGACTTATGCATGTCTGTCCTTCATTACCATATCAGACACACGACCTTCAATAAGCACAATATCATATATAAACGCCTTTTATATTTATGTCCGTCACCACTATACAATTAAGTCAAAGGACTTATGCATGTCTGTCAGTCATTACCATATCAGACAAATGACCTTCAATAAGCACAATATCATATATAAACGCCTTTTATATTTATGTTCGTAATTGAAATATATTCAGACGCATTCCTTTTATTTTAATTAGCTGTTCGTCTTAGGTCTGCCAGACAAATACTTTTATATTTCTGTCATCGCAATATATGCAGGCAAAGACGTTATATTTTTTACAACGAAAACACACAAAATACGTCCTTTTCATTGAATAAATATATTATGAAGAGACATACCACACACAAAAATGGAATGATCGAATAAAGACTTTTAATAAGATTGGTAATTGGTAAATAACACTGCTGGCAGATAATCTTTGTATTTCCTGTTTTCGTTACAGATGGTAAAGGTCCAGAAAGACGTAGCAAACGATCTTATACTAATTCTGATTCTGGTATGTATAATTATACAGTGAAATCTCTTTCACTTGACATCCTTGAGACAATTTTTGTTTCCTGAATATCAGACACTGTGATGTTGGATTTATTAAATTTTTCTCCGCTATTCGGGATTCGCGTTAGACATGTTGCTTTATAAGGAAGATCAAAATTAAAAACCTAGTTAGGACGCACAGTCAAC
The DNA here is from genome assembly GCA_002080005.1 of Gigantidas platifrons. Lineage (NCBI taxonomy): Eukaryota > Metazoa > Mollusca > Bivalvia > Mytilida > Modiolidae > Gigantidas > Gigantidas platifrons. The sequence goes on from MJUT01000479.1 coordinate 63,450, forward strand.
GCGCAAATGTATTCCCTTCAATGACTACTTCGCAAATCTCTAAGTAATTTTGTTTCGATATTATTTTTAAGTGTAGAATCAAGTTTGTCACTTATATAATAAAAACGTCGATATCTAATTCACTGCGCACGCCGCGTTTCTGGAATAAACTTCAGCAGGGTCAAAAGAATGGAAAGCCACACAATTTTAAAATCTATAGGAGCAATAAAAGCAAAGGGCCTAAACATGATACTAGTAGTCCAAATCGGCTAAGATAACCTATACCTTAGTTATATGGGACGAAGTCCCAACTATGGTAGAAATAGCATTTTTTTTCTATATACTAATGCCTAAATTTTCATGCACCGGAAATGACATACCGGAAGCAATGCATGTACAGCTACCGTGGGCTTCTGTAAAAAATTCGATGCAGTAAAAATGCTCTTGTAGGGGCACGAGTATCAAAGAACTAAAACTGACATATTGTATGAATAAAATCAAGAACGGGTACAATGATGTAGAAAAAGAAATCAAGTTGCAGCTCTCGTGAGAAGTGGAACCTGTTCAAAATATCGCGAGATAGAGCGTGAAGTAGTCCTTGACAACCATAAACAAAGATGACCGACAATGTTTATAATTTTTATGATGTATAAAACTAATGACGGCTTTTCTCGTGAATAAAGCATCGCCCATGAACAACAAAATGTGCAAACTAAAGCTATAGTACAATAAATTTATTTACTACTTCCGGTTATGAGCCACGTTCGGTAGCGGATGCGAAAACTGTCCGGAGTTTGGTCCCCGATATATTGTTTAAAACAATTATTGGACTTCGTCCCAAGTTAGGTAACACCTATCATCATATTAATATGGGACGAAGTCCAAACTATGGTAGAAATATCAATTGTTTTCCATATCACTAATGCCTTAATTTCCATGCACCGGAAATGACGCACCAAAAACCAATACAGTGGGTTTCTGCAGAAACTACTTCCGGTTATGAACCATGTTCGGTAGCGGATACGAAAATAGTCCGGAGTTTGGTCCCCGATATATTGTTTAAGAAATTATTGGACTTCGTCCCAAGTTAGGTAACACCTATTATCATATTAATAATTACATTATTTAGGAACCGTAAGATGCAATAATATATATATACAATAATAATAATAAACCATGACAGTGGCCAAACATTGATTACTGGACGGGAGATACCATCTGGCACTGACAGTCCGCCATCAGAGTTATCGACCCAGTGATAGTAATAAAACGTAGATATATAGATTCTCCTTCAGTTGCCCGTGGGTTACGATATTTCTCCATGCGAGAGTTAAATTAACAATTTTAACCACGAGCCGTAAGGCGAGTGGTTAAATTTGTTAATTTAACTCTCGGGAGTGGAGAAATATCGCAACCCACATGGGCAACTGAAGGAGAATTTGCTTCTCCATTATTTAACACGAACTTTATTTCAAAAGCCGTCAAACGAGTCAAACGAGTCAAATGCGGGGAAAGGCACAAGACATTGTAATCCTCTAGAGGATTACAGATTTTTCCACCACTGGTTCAGCGGGGTTAAAACGACGTCATAATGGGAGAAATATAATTTAGTGTGTACGGCGCTGTTCTGGATTAATTATATCAGTTATTGTGTTTGTATTTTTTGATATCTGAATCGTATTTTATCTGAACATTTAATCCTGCTAAATTAATAAAAACACTACGCTTGCTGCAGGGGGAAATATTAATTACCCATAATAATAAACATCTCAATAAAACCTATGATGACAGAATTATGTGTTCTTATTTACAGTGCCAAAAACGTATTTAATTATCAATAAAATAATAAAACATTGTCTACCAGTGTCCAACTTTCTAATATATATACCAGGACTCCTTGCAATATAAACATACAATGAAATAGAAACTGATTATAATACATTGTTTCAAATAGACGCTGAGTGACATACAATGTCACCGGTAGACACTGAGTGATATACAAAGTCACCGGTAGACACTGAGTGATATACAAAGTCATTTAGTAACATACATTGTAACAGGTAGATACTGAGTGATATACAAAGTCACCGGTAGACACTGAGTGATATACAAAGTCACCGGTAGACACTGAGTGATATACAAAGTCACTTAGTAACATACATTGTAACAGGTAGACACTGAGTGATATATAAAGTCACTTAGTAACATGCATTGTAACAGGTAGACACTGAGTGATATACAAAGTCACTTAGTAACATACATTGTAACAGGTAGACACTGAGTGATATACAAAGTCACTTAGTAACATACATTGTAACAGGTAGACACTGAGTGATATACAAA
>MJUT01000479.1:67519-90120 GCA_002080005.1 Gigantidas platifrons
AACACTACACAGAAAACTAAAGATCGAGCAACACGAACCTCACTACAAACAATGATCTACAAACACTACACAGAAAACTAAAGATCGAGCAACACGAACCTCACTACAAACAATGATCTACAAACACTACACACAAAACTAAAGATCGAGCAACAAGAACCCTACTAGAACACGGGATGGAAAGGTAAGCAGTTCATGCTCCAGATGTGACACCTTCCCTGACGTAACACTTTACACTCATATAACTCTAACCCTAGTACAGTAGAATATCATTCATTTGGCTTTCCAATCTTTTAAATATGAACGTACCTGATGAAGGTTATTCCAAAAACTCGTCGTGCACACTAGAAAGGATATATATTTTCGTTTTAGTGAAGTAGAGCTGGCTTTAGGAAGCATAGTTTTGAGTCAGTAATATAATTAGGACGGATGGTGATACACAGTTGGAGTACATCTTATGGAATCTCGTGTACCTTGTTTCCCTGGTTTGTCCATTTTTGATTGCCCTTTCGGTATTCTCTCCTGGTTTGTCCATTTTTGATTGCACTTTCGGGATTCTCTCCTGGTTTGTCCATTTTTGATTGCCCTTTCGGTATTCTCTCCTGGTTTGTCCATTTTTGATTGCCCTTTCGATATTCTCTCCTGGTTTGTCCATTTTTGATTGCCCTTTCGGGATTCTCTCCTGGTTTGTCCATTTTTGATTGCCCTTTCGGGATTCTCTCCTGGTTTGTCCATTTTTGATTGCCCTTTCGGTATTCTCTCCTGGTTTGTCCATTTTTATTGCCCTTTCGGTATTCTCTTCTGGTTTGTCCATTTTTGATTGCCCTTTCGGGATTCTCTCCTGGTTTGTCCATTTTTTATTGCCCTTTCGGTATTCTCTCCTGGTTTGTCCATTTGTATTGCCCTTTCGGTATTCTCTCCTGGTTTATCCATTTTTGATTGCCCTTTCGGTATTCTCTCCTGGTTTGTCCATTTTTGATTCCCCTTTCGGTATTCTCTTCTGATTTGTCAATTTTTTATCGCCTTTTCGGTATTCTCTCCTGGTTTGTCCATTTTTTATTGCCCTTTCGGTATTCTCTAACGTTTATTTCATAGATACGCTTTATGAGATGGTCAACAGTTTCACGAATAACAACACGAACAATCACTGTTCACCTGAAAACAATCGAACACAAAGAGAGGACCATGTCTTATAGCATTGTAAATCTATGTCCAGACGTAGGACAGGCACAAATATGTTGCGGAATTAAACCGGTTAATGGGATCCCAACCTTACCCCACCTGATAAATGGATATGTAAGGACAGCACATATATAATCAAATGATAAAAAAAACCTGCATAGATCATTGTGTAGAGCATATTGTACCGATGTTTGGTGGTGTTTGTGTTGCTCGATCCTTAATGTTATGTGTATTGTTTGGTAGATAGTTGTTTGTGATGTTTGGTGGGGTTTGTGTTGCTCGATCCTTTATGTTATGTGTATTGTTTGGTAGATAGTTGTTTGTGATGTTTGGTGGTGTTTGTGTTGCTCGATCCTTAATGCTATGTGTATTGTTTGGTAGATATTTGTTTGTGATGTTTGGTGGTGTTTGTGTTGCTCGATCCTTAATGTTATGTGTATTGTTTGGTAGATAATTGTTTGTGATTTTTGTTGGGGTTTGTGTTGCTCGATCCTTAATGTTATGTGTATTGTTTGGTAGATCGTTGTTTGTGATTTTTGGTGGGGTTTGTGTTGCTCGATCCTTAATGTTATGTGTATTGTTTGGTAGATAGTTGTTTGTGATGTTTGGTGGTGTTTGTGTTGCTCGATCCTTAATGTTATGTGTATTGTTTGGTAGATAGTTGTTTGTGATGTTTGGTGGTGTTTGTGTTGCTCGATCCTTAATTTTATGTGTATTGTTTGGTAGATAGTTGTTTGTGATGTTTGGTGTATTTGTGTTGCTCGATCCTTAATGTTATGTGTATTGTTTGATAGATAGTTGTTTGTGATATTTGGTGGTGTTTGTGTTGCTCGATCCGTAATGTTATGTGTATTGTTTGGTAGATAGTTGTTTGTGATGTTTGGTGGGGTTTGTGTTGCTCGATCCGTAATGTTATGTGTATTGTTTGGTAGATAGTTGTTTGTGATGTTTGGTGGTGTTTGTGTTGCTCATGTGTATTGTTTGGTAGATAGTTGTTTGTGATGTTTGGTGGTGTTTGTGTTGCTCGATCCTTAATGTTATGGGTATTGCTTGGTAGATAGTTGTTTGTGATGTTTGGTGGTGATTGTGTTGTTCGATCCTTAATGTTATGTGTATTGTTTGGTAGATAGTTGTTTGTGATGTTTGGTGGTGTTTGTGTTGCTCGATCCGTAATGTTATGTGTATTGTTTGGTAGATAGTTGTTTGTGATGTTTGGTGGTGTTTGTGTTGCTCGATCCGTAATGTTATGTGTATTGTTTGGTAGATAGTTGTTTGTGATGTTTGGTGGGGTTTGTGTTGCTCGATCCTTAATGTTATGTGTATTGTTTGGTAGATCATTGCTTGTGCTCTTTCTTTTGGTCATTGTGTTGTCTGTCTTTCGATTTACTGACTCTGATTACCCCTTTGGTTATCTTCAAACTCTTCTTAAGAATTTAATGTTGTTTTTTAGGGGATAGCGGATTTGGTAATCCTGGACTACCGGGAAATGGTGGCACTACTACGCAGGTCTAACTATGACATAACTGTATTATCATAAAAATAATATCTCTAATAAAGTTACAATGGCATATCCATATTGTGTTTTTATTGACATCAGAAGTGAATTATATTATTATATATAATAAAGAATAAATCGTAGAATACTATTATACACTTGCATTTTAAACATATTTTATTGTTCAATAATACAATCATGGATGAAACGCAAGTTTCACAACTTAGAAACGTCTTCTCCAATACATCTACAAGTATAAACCATACCGTGATACAGCTTGCTTGATACCATCAGCCTACTAATATATATTTACAGTCGGACAGGTTGAGACAAAACTTTTTTACGGTCACCACCACTGCTATGTAATGTCTTTGTCACAGATATCCACGGATATGTTCCGTTGTCATAGTCACAATCTCACCCTTCTTCCTTCGTTCATAATTATTTATGACTGAATATGACTTATCACGGGGTATATAAGTACCACGACTGATTCCACTAGTGGAGCAAGAACTGTTTACCCTTCCAGGGCACATAAGTTCAACCCCCGGTTTAAGTACGGTTTATGTTTCTCAATCTTTAGTTTTCTGTGTAGTGTTTTGGGAACTATTGTTTTTCTTTTTTGTACCTTTTCACTGGCCACTGTAATGCTTTCTGTCAACCAACTTATGCCATCTGATTACCCCTATGGTATTTTAGATATTTTCTTACTCAATAAGGCATTGACATTATGTATAACAAAGATTGCGTTTTTGTCAGTAGAAACATGTATGAATTACCCAAACATTATTCTGGTATCCAAGATATACTGATATATGTAGAGCTTGACATATGCACTGCTACAAGATAGCTTACAATATCAACGACACAGTGTGGTAGTAAAGTAATTATGATACAAAACATTAGAACATAAAGAATCATTAATCTAAACAAAAATATAAAAATACATAAACACAATTATATACTTACCCCCAGATAACTGCCTTTAGTAAAGAACATACCAAACTCCAGAATCAGGATGTCCAGATGGGATGTACATTATGATGAGCACAACTTAACTAATAATGAAAATTTTAAGAGTGGTGAGTGCAAAAGGAATACACTCCAAAATGTTCACTGAAAAAACAGTCTGTGAGTTGACATGTCGCTCCAATCAGAAACATTATCCTGATTCCGAGCCAACCAGACTTTATTCTAACTATTAATTCCAATCACTAAATACCAATTTTATAGTCTTTAGTTTGACCCGATCTGGACACGAAACCACGATCTACCACACTCGAGATGATCACGCTAACCATTATAACTCCCATTAACGGTTCAGATAGCTACATACATAACCATAACTTTTAAACCGTTCACTGTAGAGACCTAGTGTTTTCAGCATTGAACATCAAATTTCATGACCGTTAAAATGACATCAAGGTCAAAGGTCAAGGAACCAAAACCTGTCTTTTGAAGCAAAAAAGACACAGCAACCATATATATTTAGAATCAGGTCAATGAGGACTATCAAGTGGTTCATTTTCAAACCGGAAGACAAATTACTATCAAATAATACTTTGTCTGGGCCGAAAGTGGCATTTTGAATAGCAGCAGATGTCAAAGCTACTTAGCACCCATATATTTTTTATATTCAAGAGAACATATTCTATCACACTGTACACTTTTAAGACCAGAAGTGAGATTTTTTTTGAAGTACTATTAAATTCAAGGTCAAGTCTGGAGAAAGACTTTACAACTGTTCTCTGTTCAATTGAGTTTTCAGTGTGTTTTTGCAATGCTTCAATATAAGAAATCTCTGACTTACATGTTATTTGTAAATAGCGATACACTATTTTCATTAAATCAAAATCAAACTCATGGGATCTCATCAACCAATTTATCACGCCATATTTTAGTCTCTGTCCCAAGCCAGGACCTGCATTTACATCAGCAAATATCGTTGTTTTTTATGTTCATTCAATTGAGGTGAGTTGTGGCTCGTTTTATCGACTGTATTTTAAATGTACATATCACTGTTTATACGTTCTTTTTTGTGTGTGTGAGTGATTGTTGCCTAACACCAATTCAGCAATTGTTCAGCTGTATCATGGTGAGAAGTTAATTTTCAATGAGATGATGATGAGGTCCGCTTTGTACTAGATCAAGACGGTGAGTTGGATTTTTGTCAATACCAATTTTATAGTCTTTGGTTTGACCAGACCTGAGCTCGAACCCACGATCTACTACACACGAGGCGAGCACGCTACCCATTACGCCACCGATGCGGTTCTTTTTTATAAATATCTAAAATCTTATGTATAGCTAACATTGACTTTATTATTGTGACGACTTGGGCAAGTAGGTGATGCGGTATGCTCGACACAGTTTTATGTGATAAGGCTAAGACATACATGACAGATAAAAAGTGACGCGTCAAAGTAACGTTTTAGTTCTGTAGAAATGTATGACGATGCACGAATAGCCTTTATTTATCTTACTTATTATGTCTCCCCTTCGAACGAAGGGAGACATATTGTTTTAGTCTGATTTTTACTTCCGCTTCTGCTTCCGCTTCCGCTTCTTCTGTTTCTTCTCAGCGAAGCTTGTCCGTACCATAACTTTTTTGTCTTTCCAGATAAGTCAATTATATTTGGTATGTGGGTGCATGACCATAAGGCAGTGTGTCGCATACCGTACTGACCTTCGTGGCACCTTGACCTTTGACCTCAAGGTCAAATAATTGTTTTTTAAATAGTATTTTATTGTCCGGGCCATAACATTTTTTCTTTCGAGATAGGTCAATGATATTTGGTATGTGGGTGCATGACCATAAGGTGGTGTGTCGCGTACCTTAATGACCTTCGTGGGACCTTGACCTTTCACCTCAATGTCAAATAATGGTTTTTTAAATAGTATTTTCTTGTCCAATAGTAATTACTTTAGTCCACTGCTTGCAAATATTTGCTTTCATGACATATTTTTTTCACAACATTCAACTCATATTGTGGAACTTATTGTTGTACAGATGGCCGCATTAAGGGGAGACATAAGTTTTAGGTATCTAAAACAGTTCTTCCTAGTTTATTATCTTGTCTTTTTAAATATGTCAAACTTTTCATTGTCAAAATGAAAAAAGAAACGTGAGTACAGTGGAACTTGTGCAATCCAACACCTAAGTTTTCCGACATCCTGTGACATCTGGCACAAATCTATGGTCGAAAAGTATTTCCGGTTACTAAAATAAAACCTTAGTATTCCGTCGTCTTGTACAATCTGAAACATGTCCCTTGTCCCTTGTTGTGTCGGATTAGACAGGTTCCACTGTATTACAGTTAAATATTTAATAAACACATAATAAAGAGGGAAAATGTGAAGATACCAATGGAGTTATCAGAAGGACAGACAAAGCATTGTCTAAAAGAAAAGCGAGAAGAGACACCAAAAACAATTACCTACAAACCACTATAGAGAAAACTGTAGGTGAAGAACACTTCATCCCAAGCTTTATTACCATATAACTGCTTAGTATAAGTTCCGTACTCATAAAAAAGCATCTAATAAGAATAGAAGATTAAAGTTGAAAACTAGAAAATTGCATGAATAAGTTTCTGCTATGACTATTCATTTCCATATTAAGTTTGAAATGTATGTCAAAAATAATATGTTAGTTAACTTTTATTTCTCAATAGTAAATGTCCCTTTCTTGAATACTGCATTTTTGTTTACCATGGTTACGAAGTGGATTTTTTTTTGCATTGATACGCTATTCTGGAATCTATTTAAAATCAACTACACTTTTTTGACAAATTAGTTAAATAAAATTGAAAGAAACCTTTATACAAATCAATTCCCAGTGATTTTTATTGTCGCCATCATGGTTTGGTTAACCCATATTCAATTCCAGTGACAGTTAAATTGTCAACAATATAACCCATCACCATTGCAACACAAACCTCAAAGTACTGAACACAGAAGTGACAACAGAAACAGGAGGAAATTCTGGTAATAGCTTGGGATAGACACGAAAATGTGTCTTTTACCAAATAAAGTGCTCTGATTGGTCAATATTCGAGCACGAATCCAACGCATTTACTTCACTTTTTTTCTGTCGTCATATTAGATATAACGACGCTCTTTAAATAAAGATATTTACTGCTACAGTTTGATGTTAATCGTTAGATAATTGATGGAGCTGAAATAAAGTGGAATGTCATTTGCCAAGGGTGTCATCAGTCTAATAGACTTTACTACTAAAACGACAGACCCCATTTACCACTACATCTCTAATTGTATACGATAACACCACGAAGTAGTTCTGTGAGGTGATCTCTTTACTTTGCTCTGTATGTTCACCACGTCATGCTCTTAATTCTGTATTTATTTCTTTTGTAGCTTCCGTAACTGTATATTATGATGTTGCTCTTTACTGTGTTCTGTATGTTCACCACGCCATGCTCTTAATTATGTATTTATTTATTTTGTAGCTTCCGTAACTGTATATTATGATGTTGTTCTATACTTTGTTTTGCATGTTCACATCGCCGCGCTCTTAATTCTGTATTTATTTCTTTTGTAAGTTCCGTAACTGTGTATTCTGATGATGCTAAACATTTTCATAGGCCATGGTTTGGAGGTTGAAATTACTGATCGACCACAGTAATACATGTGTTGTTCCTTTGAACTATTACATGTACTCCCGTTTCTCAAATCTTACACCCATTTTACACCTCTATTGATGTTGAAAGCTGCGTTAAGCAGTTTTGTTCTAATAAATGAGCAAATTACATACATCTTTATTGAGTGATTTTGTTCCCTTACCCTTCGCGACCACATGAGCCCGGATTTTTGGTATGTGTTGCTCACCTTTTTAGTTTATTTGTGTTGACCTTGTATGTGTCTTTATGTTCTGAATTTCGTGTTGTGATGTTCGTTACGATTTCCGCATTAAAGCGATGTTCGGGTCGTCTTTACCTCGGGTTGTTTGTCAGATAACTCATGTCTTATCTGCGTTATTTGAATTGTTTGCGTATAGTGGTGTCCAACACATATTGTGCTGTTTTTGTTTTGTTTGTCTTCGTCTTGTGTACCCTATGTTGCCAGTTTCCATGGATTGTACATTTATGATTGCCCCATCAGTATTCTCTAACGTTAATTTACTGACAATTGTAAAATTAAGAAGTATTTACAATGTCGATAGCATACTCAGAATAGTCAGACAATGTTTAGAATGTCGAAACTATTCAGAAATGTTAATATTGTCAACGTTAATAGTGTCTAGATTAGATCGAAATTATTCACACTATTAAGAATGCTTAGACCATCATGCGAGAAAGTAAGTAAGTAAGTAAGTAAGTAAATTTTATTTAAACTCCGCACATATGTACATATTGCAAATAACATGAGCTACATGAAGCTTTTAAAACCGACTATACAAGCAAACATAAATTTTTAAAACAGGCAAGCACAGATAAATCAAATATGAGCACATAAAAGCAAGTAAGAGCACATAAAAAGCAAAAAGGAGCGTATAAGATCATATAAAATGTAGAGACTATTCAGACAATATTAAGAATGTCTAGAATATTCCAAAAACAAATGTCAAGAATGTCGAGACTCTTCACAAAATGTTACGGATGTCGAGAACAGGCCGAAACTATTAAGACTATTAATAATGTCGAGACTCGGTGGAGACTATCAGACAATACTAAAGCTGTCGCGAATTGGTCGAGTAATATTTAAGACAAGTTAGATTTGGTCGAGAACTTTTCAGACAGAGTTGAGAAATTTAAGAATATAGAGTATTTTTCAGACAAATTGTCACAGAAAGGGTTTATTCAGGGTATTTTTTTTTACTTTGTGTGTCTTGTTTTCAGTTGAAAAACATGTTTTAGAGTCATTTCAACTAACTAAAATAACAGTTTGTTAATATATGTGCCTTCCTTTCAATAGGATAACACAATTTTGTGTCAATTCGTTTAACTATAGCTATTTTCGCTAGCTAAGGGTTACGATCCGCTCTACTCATCTTCACCCTTGGCATCGTTAGACGGATTTTCGTAATTTCCGCGCACTTCCACCTGCTGGATTTTGACAGTTACGCCCCTTGTAATGATGTCATTTTCAGCCAATCGACGCGAGGCTTTCATTTCCTTTCGTTTGAATGCCATGAACATTGACTCGAGATTATAATATGCATCCCCGCAAATTATTCTTCGGTGTTTTTTTGGTAGTAACTCGTGGCAAATCCTGCAAATCTCATCTATTGTTATTTTGTTGACTTTTTTCCTACATAATATATCCTTTTTGTAAAGCGCGTTCTGATTGGTTGCAGCTACCATTAGCTGCATTACATATAAACCGTCACCGTGCGACCTCGAAGATGAGTAGAGCGGATCTTAACCCTTGGCTAGCGAAGATGAACTATAGCAGGCTGTTCACAAAAAATATCACTAACAATTGTCAGTTACTTTTAAAGTAAGAATGTGACAAGCATTTTGAATAAAAATATCATACTGTTGTTAAAAACAATTGTCAGTTCCTGACAGCTTGTACCTAGAATTTGATCTACAGTTCATTATCCTGTTTGATGAACTGTGTCAACTTGAAACACATTGTCTACAATGACGTGCATACATACGTCTAAGAACTTATAATCTAGTTAATTTATATTTTTTTCTGTATGATTCACAATCTGATGGGTAGTCATTGTCTGCTATAAAGAACTTTTACATTCCACGAACTGCCTTTCTATCGATTCGTCCATAACAGACGTTGACTGACTTCTCCCCAAAATAAATCATTTGGTGTGCTAATCGTGCAAAAACAGCAATGGAAGTCATCACCAAGTGTCTTGTTTTAAGTTTTTGTATAATTGTGTTGGTAGGAGAAATGACCTGGGAAGGTAAGTCTATTTTCTCGTTAATTACTTATTTTATACAGATATATCATGTTTGGGAGGGGTATTTGCGAAAAATACCAGTCGTGAGACGAAAAATTTCCCGAGCCGAAAGGCGAGGGAAATTTAGTCTAAGGCGAGGGAAATTTAGTCTCAAGACTGGTATTTTTCGCAAATACCCCTCCCAAACATGATATATCTGTTTAATTACACCGAATATTATTTAGAACACTGGCTAAATAAATAATACCTTTTGTTTGTTGGTTTCAGGACCTAACATGGTGTATCTGTTTAATTCTACCGAATGATTTTACATAAAACGCACAACTGATAACGTTTCACAAATTTTGTTACAAGCGTCTCGGTGAAGGGTAAAAACGGCAAATGCGATTTTGCAAATACAATGAAAAAAAGTTAAATCTTATGTAAATACACCTACTTGAAGTACAAATTCTGCAAATTCACAATGCAAGGCCTGAATTTGTAAACAAAATATCACGGCTATTAACCAATCAGAATCCAGCATTCTTATATAAGGTGTAATTAATCAAATAAAACAAATACATGCATTTAATTAACGTTCTATGTTGTACAGCTATGGTGCACAGAAGCATTGTTACTCAACTTTGCGTTCTCTATGAATTAATTTAATTTATAAAAACACTGTTTTCATGTTTATGCAAAATATGTCAATTCATAAATTCATATATATGTGACAAAATATGTTCTGCTTAATTCTGCAGTATATGTTCCCTGATATCGTAGATGGCATTTTTTTTTGTCACGGCGAATAGCTCGCCACAGGACCTATAAATTGGCGAATACTAATAAATAAATGTCCACCAGGGATTGTTGTTGTTTTCACAAGTATGTTGACTGAACGCCGCTTCGAATTTGTCCTATTTATATTGTAATTTTGCCACAAAGCCAAATACGACACGTCTTTTCCTTTTTTATTTTTCCCACGACCAGTTTTCGTAGTTCCACTTTATTTTAAAACTTTCTGAATAGGAAATCATTATAAATTATATATTTTTCTTTATATTTCCAATCTTTGATTACTTTATTATCCAAAACTATGATTTCCTGTATTGCGCTGGAACTATATTTTCTGGAGGTGAGTATCTTGATGCATTCTTTCGGCAAATTTGGTCAGAGACCGTGTCCTGTGTTCGTAGGTCATAACCTCTAACATTTGTTTGCGTCATATGTTCATTCATACTATTTTATTCTACGCTTAATACTGTATTACTATACCTGGGCGGCCAGTCAACACAATTACTACAATTTTCTTTTGTGACAGATCCCCGGTGCTCCCCTAGCTCGTTCCACGAGCTCGAGGTTTTTATCGGTCCTTTTTCTTTTCGTCGAGCAACCATGTACTGTAGTAATGTAATTGAAAATGATTTTAATGGAAAATTGTTAGTTTCTTAAATCATGTAGTACGGCCCATGCAGCAATATACAATAGAAGGTACCTTTATATGTGATTATTATTATTATTATCTATTTTTTATGCTCTTTTATTATTATTATTATTATTTTATTACTTCATTATGAAGAATTTACCAGGTTGCAAGACTACTGAGCTGAATGCATGTTCACAACTGTTTTATGAAATTAAAAATGATACTATGAATAAAAAGTGATGTTACATGCTATGAGAAGTTGTTATTTCCTTAAGTAGAATGATTTACATCTGCGGTCTATATTTTGGTGACCAAAGTAATTAATTTTTTCATCTTTTTAATGGTTGTTTAAAATTTTTAACATTACATTTTCATATTATTTTGTTCCTTGATTCTGCTGAAAACGAGTGCGGGATAATTGTCCCACATAATAAAGCCCTTATATGTAGGACATATGAAAATGAATTATGCATAGGATACCGTACATTTCAAACAAAAGAACTGTCCTTTATTGGATCTGGGAGGCTTCTTTTTCCGCACGAGTACACAGGTGAAGGCCGAGACGTTGTATTTCTTTTGGTAGAAACCTAAAATTGTATTTTGATTTTATGTTTTGCTTATCGTTTAAAAATAATGCTGCTTCACAAGTGACTTCTGAAATCATTTTTAACATTGGATGTAATGAACACACTAATAAGTTTGATCCATGACATTGATCAAATGTTATCCTAGAAAAAGAAGTATGAAAATTACGATTTGAAGCAATGATAAAATAATCCTTAATATCTCGAATTTGAGTGGCATCATTTGATGTTTGACTCAATGGTACCGGAAATTATAAAACTTTATACCGTCAAAAATAAAATTATGCGGCGTGATAGGGAACGTTAATGATATGAAAAGTGATAAATATTTCCTAGCTAATGTAAATTGTCCATATTCGTAGTAGCAATGGGGTTGTTCTTTTAAAACATGAAATCCTAATGATGTTAAATCATTGTGTACAAAATTCACAGTGTCAGTAATCTCCTTTGGTGATATTTAAAGTGGCGATATTTTCCCATTTAAAAGGGTGGCTATTGATGATACCAATGTAGCAAAATGTCGTTTCACAGTGTACGATTGTTCAATTTGTTGTCCATACAAACTAACCATCTTAGTAAATGTCGTCTTTAAATGCCTACCTTCATTTGTTATTTGGGCTTGTAAAACTTTAGTTATCACATTATTTTCTTTCATACTTTTCATCATATTATCCAGTTTGTCATCGACTTGGTTAATATATGACGATAAATCACCTCCATGTCTAGCTAGTGCTTTTGCAATTTCATTTTGTTGTTTTGTTAGTGCATTTATGTGTCCTGTCAAAGTACGGACACTCTTTTCGGAAGCGATTCCAAAGATTGAGCTAGCCAGATCCCCTACAAAGGACAGTAAAGCGAGTTTAAAAAATCTAGGGGTCGTTCTGGCTTCTGGGATCATGTCTATGATTAATTCCGACTTTGAGTAAGATGCCTTGCCGTTCTCATTCTTAGCGTGCCAAGTTGGAACAATATATTATTTAGATGGGACAAGTGAGATTGTCCTTCATGGTAATTGGTTTCCTGAATTTGATCTTCCGTCGGAATGTCGATTCTCCGGAAGCGAGCTCAAGCTTCTTTTCTTTTTTGGAAAATGATCCCATAATTCAACCTATGTTCATCACCTTTTGATTCGAAAACAAACATGGTCAGACAGAGGGTTTCGAAAACCATGACAGGTGCCATTTTGACAACGCCTATAAGATAGAAAGTAGAATTTTATAGAAGATCTTGTGCGCACTAAATCAAAGAAATAAGAATATAGAAAGAAGTAAGAAGGTTTGATCAAAAAATTTCACAGAGCATTCACGTCATCCCCCGGCTGTTACCTGTTTTTATCCTTCTTGACGTCATATCTTCTCATAAATATTTTAAATTTATTCATTTTTTTTCTTAGTTTTAATTTATAAATATTTGCTTTTTTCTTTTCCACTTTCATAAATAACTAATTTTTTCGTTGTTTTTGTTTTGTTGTTGTTGTAATTTAACATTTGTTTGTTTTCTTTTTCTTTTTACGATTTGCTTGTAATATATAAAATAATTGTTTCACTTGCTCAGGGATATTTTCTTCAGGTTCTCAACTATTAGAGTGATTTCCTATCCATCTAAAAAGTGTTTCTTTACCGATATCAGTTTTGCTTTTACTAATTTCTCTACTGGATAATATTTAATATTTGGGTCATCTTGAGTTCCTTCAATTTCATTTGGAGTATTCTGCGTATTTGAATTATCTTGAGTTTCTTCATTTTCATTTGGAGTATTTTGCAACTTTGAATCATTTTACGTTTTCTTATTTTCATTTTAAGTATTGTCTTTGTTTTCCGAGTCACTTTGCGAATGAGCAGGATCCGCCTCGCCATGGTCTTTTCCTATTTGATTTCTGGCTTCATTTTGTTCGTTTTGACTGTTTTGAGAAGAATGGTCAGTGTTGTTATTGGTTTCATCTTGTATCTCTTTTTTATTAATTGGCATGTTTTACAAGATCAAATATAATCATGTATATGTTGATATTTACGCGGTCAATAATATGTTTCTCTATTTGCTGCGTAACTTTTCTGAATTCCCATGTGACATCCACCAGCCGGACTGTCGTGGAAGGATAGCAAAATATCATTCCATAGGGATGTTGGCACTGCCAATTGTTGAACTATGTCTGATTCTCTGTTCTTTTTACGGATTTTCGTTGTCCATATATGGTATAAAACGTCATTTAGCAGCACATAGGTATTGGACTCGTAAGGGATTGATTTGGCCTAATTTGTGAATTGCATGCATCATGATGTGATAAATTGTTAGTGGTGTGCAAGAGTTGATTAGTTGGATTATGATTCTGTAAATTGTAAGAGTTCATTAAATCATATTGTCTATTACTTGTCAATGACGTCACGTTCTTCGTCGGAATTGGCACATCGCTATCAATCTTGACATCAGAATCATTGTTACTAATATTACTTGGAACCACTATCGAAGGCGTTATTAAAGATTGATTTTGAGTACCACTTGTAAATAACGGTGGTCTTGGTACTCCTGGAGTGGAGCTTTCCACACCTATTTGCGGAGTTACTATTAACTCATTGGATTGTTCCTTAAAGGAACAATCCAAAGAGTTAATAGTAACCAAGATCTGTTGAATGTTCTGGCAATTGTTCTTTTGAATTACTTCGGTTAAGAGTATCAGTATCTTTTTGACTTTCACCAGTTCGCTCTGTGTTTTGAGAATTTAAATCCTCGTCGAAAATATCTGATTGCTTTTTGTGCCCTGGAGTCAACTTAGTAGGTACCTTCAGTCTTGGATTAAGAGTGAAAAGTGATAAATGGCGAGGTGAATATGACACTCCTAGCTCACCTGAAATTTCTCGACTTCGTAGGTTATACGACATCTTCCTTCACATCAGTCGTCAGTCCGAGTCTTTCTCCACCAGATGTGACAAAAGATGTTCTGCTTTATTCTGCAGTATATGTTCCCTGGTATCATGGTGAATAGCTCGCCACAGGACATATAAATTGGCGAATAATAATAAATAAATGTCCATCGGGGATCGTTTTTATTTTCACACTTATGTTGACTGAATACATAATAACAATTCATTTTTTATAATAGTCTTAAAACAGTTCATTATTGTATAACAGTATTGAAAACAATTTATTATTTTATATTATTATAATGTCCACTAGCGGAAAATGTTTCTTAAGCATTAACTTTCCCAAATGTATCTGTCACAAAAGAAAATCGTAGCAATTGTGTTGTCTGGCCGTCCAGGTATAGTAATACAGTAGTAAGCGTAGTATAAAATAGTATGAATGAACAGAGTAGCATATGACGCAAACAAATGTCTGAGGTCATGACCTACGAACACAGGACAGGATCTCTGACCAAAATTGCTGAATGAATGCATCAAGATACTCACCTCCAGAAAATATAGTTCCAGCACAATACAGGAAATCATAGTTTTGGATAACAAAGTTAAAATTAAAGTTTAGAAATATAAAGAAAAATATACAATTTATAATGATTTCCTATTCAGAAAGTTTTAAAATAAAGTGGAATTACGAAAACTGGTCGTGGGAAAAATGAAAAAGGAAAAGACGTGTCTATATGGCTTTGCGGCAAAATTACAATATAAATAGGAACAATTCGAAGCGACGTTCAGTCAACATAATTGTGAAAATAAAAACGATCCCTGGTGGACATTTATTTATTATTACTCGCCAATTTATAGGTCCTGTGTCAAGCTATTCCTCGTGCAAAAAGAAGTGCCATCTACGATACCAGGGAACATATACTGCAGAATTAAGCAGAAAATCGTTTGTAACATATATATACTGTATGTATGAATATACAAAAAATAAATAAACAAAAAAATACCACACTGTCGCAACAGTACTAAAATCCAATCGATAAATCGCATATTAAGAGGAAAAGTGGATATACCTAACACATAAATACGTCATCGCGCACTTTCCTGGATTGGTGACAAGTAGGGTTAAGCTAGTTTTCTGGAAGCAAACCTCCCCTCTCAGTCCTGCAAAAATAAACAAAAGCACAATTCCGTAACTTTAATTTATGTGTGAGTGCAATGTTGAATAATCCCTCATATTATTTTACATCCATATTTTTTCTTACTAATTATAATAGTTAATGATATTTTTTTTTTTTTATATAGATATAGGCGTTATCGCATCAATGATGTAATGACTAACGTGCTCGCCTCGAGTGTGCTTGATCTTTGCTTCGAGCCCCGGTTGGGTCAAAATAAAAAAAACTATACAATTAGTATTGTTGCTTCTTCATTAAACACGAAGAATTAGGGTGTAAGGGCTAAGACGGCGGAATCGGAATCGAGGTAAAGTGTAACGGATTGTTGAAATGTCTACACACGGACTATTGTGGAAATGAGCTAGCACCATAAAAATCCTACTAAGTGGGTTGGTCTATTACATCATCATCTCATCTAATGTAACCTGTTCTCGCCATTATATAGCTGAAATATTGCTCATTTGGCGTTAAACAATAATATGTTACTCTGTCCATATAGGCTTATAAATATTTTAGAAGAAAGTAGTTATTTTACAGTGCAGATGACAGACGATAAACACAAATTAATAATGATAAAAATAGCTGGAATTAAAGTCTGAAAATGCTATCATCATTTCGTCATTTTTATAGAGGTGTAATGTTATTAATCTGATTTTCCTTAATATTATAGATCCCCTAAAGATTGAGGAGGGATAGAACAGAAACAACAGATTTGTGAAAAGTATGTTCGTCTATATACATATATTATTATGGCAAGTAAAAAATACGATAGGTAAACGTTACTATAAATTATACACAGGTGTTAATTGTGTACTATATATCACTCAAAAGCATGATTCTGTCCCGAGGGGTCAGTGACACGAAAGATCGGTGATTTTCACCGGATACTGCATTTTCCTCCACCAATAAAACTGACCGCTACATATAACTGAAATATTGCTGAAAGTGGCGCTAAACACCATAACCCTAACGCTAACCCTATCTCGAGAGTTTATTTCATGTACATGCAGCATATGATATAACATTATATAAAGCCATGTTATGTGTTTAAGATATGATTAAATTTCCACATATTATTTCTACAAGGAATTAAGAAATACTACCAAAGACTGGTTGGCTGTGAATCATGATAATGTGTCCAAGTGAAGTGAAATCTTTATCCACGGACTGTTGATTCAGTGAGCTAGCATTATTAAATATCCAACTAACTAAGCATGTTGATATGGTACAAAGCGAACATAATCATCGAATGTAACTTGTTCTCGCCATGATATAGATGAACATTTGTTCATTTGGCGTTAAAAACAACACTCACCAGTGCCTGATTTACCATTGTGCTAATGCACAGGGCTCCGTTGGCCAGAGGGGGGGGATCTTCCTGTTAGAAAAAGATGGATTTTTGCTTATATTGTGCAATTTGAAATTTGAAATCGTTCTGTTGCAGAGCGATACCAGACATAATGATAGAGTTGATAGTCTATGGGAGTGTGTCATAAAGTAGGCAGACCTACAGGGCCCAAATAAGGGGCCTCTTAACTTAACTGGCACAAGTCCTCATCTGTCCTAAATCCAGCATTGACACTCACACATTGTACAATGATTAATGCTTACATAAACAAGTGAAGTTGGGCCAGTGCCGGATGTAGATGAAGAGAGTGATATTCCACTTGTGATGCCCTTCCCAATTCCTCACCTTCAAGACTGGAGGAAGATGGAAGTGTGCTTAATCAATTTCAATAAAGGCGAAGATGATGAGGAGTGTTTAAATTTCTGCAATATTCTGAAATGGAGTGGAACTGTGTAAGGAAAATTACTGAGGGGTTGCTTAAAACATACAGTACGGTATGACAACATAAGTGTGAATGTCCAATAACAGTCTTAAAAATATTATACACCTTGGCCTGATGTCCCCTAAATTGTGACGCCCAAGGCTTCAACCAATCGAGCCTATAGGTAAATCCGGCATTGAGTTGGGCAACAGATAATGAACACAGTCTTATTCTACACAAAATAACTGTAAATTAATGCAAGATCATGCTTACTCAATTTCCTCATCTTATCTATATGTTATGCTGAGAATTATTTTTGATTTAAGAGGAGTTTGAAGACAGCAAAGGGGCGATCAGAATCCGTATATCGAAGAAGAACACAATGCCCAAAAGAAAAAGTACAATAGGACAAACAACGATCAACAAAACATACATATAAAACTAAAGATCGAGTAACACGAACCCCACTAAAAACCGGGGGTGAACTCAGGTGTTCCGGAAGGGTAGGCAGTTCCTGCTCCACTAGTTACAAACCCGGTGATAAGTCATGAACGAGGAATTTTATCTTTAATATGTTAGATCCCCTAAAGATCGAGGAGGGCTACTTGAGAAACAAAAGATCTGCTCAAGGTTTGTTCGTCAATATGTTAGTCTCACAATAAAACTGATGTTGTTGCATGCATTGCTAAATCGCATATTCTATATGTCAATCAAAGGTCGTGATTGCGTGTGTCCAGTCGATCATGTAAACTGTGTATTTCATTATTCCTATGGAACTAGCAGATACAATTTTAGTTTTTAGAACGGGATTTACCCCGAAGCAGAGAAGCCAGTTTTTTTTTCTTTATATTTTAGTCCGTCTTTGATTGCTCTACCAGACAAACGCCTTTTACATTTCTGTCCGTTAACACTATACAATTAAGTCAAAGGACTTATACATGCCTCTCAGTCATTACCATATCAGACAAACGACCGTCATATTTCTGTCTGTAAGCACAATATCATATATAAACGCCTTTTATATTTATGTCCGTAATTGGAATACATCCAGACACACACTTTTTTTTTTATTTCCTGTCCGTCTGAGGTGTACCAGACAAAAGCTTTTATATTTCTGTCATCGCAATATATGCAGACAAGACGTTATATTTTTTACTATCGAAAACACACAAAATACCTCATTTTCATTGAATAAATATATTATGAATAGACATACCGCAAACAAAAATGAAATGATCGAATAAAAACATTAATAAGGTTGGTAATTGGTACATAACACAGCTGGCAGATAATCTTTGTATTTCCTGTTGTAACTTGAACACAATGATTTTCGTTACAGATGTTAAAGGTCCAGAAATACGTAACAAACGAGCTGCTCCTAATTTACTAGACCTATGTATGTATAATTATACTTTGAAATCTCTTTCACTTGACATCCTTGAGACAATTTTTGTTTCCTGAATATTCAAAGGTATCAGACATTGGGACAAAAATGGGATATTGGATTAATTAGATTTTTCTGCGTTATTCGGGATTCGCGTTAGACATATTGCTTTATAAGGAAGATCAAAATTAAAAATCTAGTTAGGACATACAGTCAACATACGCGCAAATTTATTCCTTTCAATGACCACTTCGCAAATCTCTAAGTAATTTTGTTTCGATGTTATTTTTCAGTGCAGAATCCAGTTTGTCACTTATATAATAAAAACGTAGATATCTAATTCATTGCGCACGACGCGTTTCTGCAATGAACTTCAGCAGGGTCGAAAGACTGGAAAGCCACATAATTTTAAAATCTATAGGAACAATAAAAGCAAAGGGCCTAGACATGATAGTCCAAATCGTCTAAGATAATCTACACCTTAGTTATAATAATAATTACATTATTTAGGAACCGTAAAATGCAATAATATAGATATATAATAAACCATGGCAGTACCGAAACATTTACTACTGGACGGGTGATACCATCGGGTACTGACAGTCCGCCAGCAGAGTTATCGACCCAGTGGTAGTAATAAAAACGTAGATATATAATTTAGTATGTACAGCGCTTTTCTGGATTAGTTATATCAGTTGTTGTGTATGTATTGTTTGATATCTGAATCGTCTTTTCTCTGCACATTTAATCCTGCTTACATAATTAAAACACTACGTCTTAGACACTGCGGTTTGTGTATTGATTTGGTTGGTTTTATGGTGTCAAGCGCCACTTTCAACAATATTTCGTGTATTGAAATCTACGTCGTATGGGACTTATCTATGACAGCGACATGCTTGTTTATTTTAGTGAATAGTGGAAAGTTTGGTAATGCGGGAAGGTCGGGGGAAAGATGGATCTTCAGGGAATAGTGGATCTCCTCCGGGGAAAGGTGGATCTTCAGGGAATAGTGGATCTCCTCCGGGGAATAGTGGATCTTCAGAGAATAGTGGATCTCCGAGGAATGGTGGAGCTCCGGGAATATTGGATCGCCAGGGAATGCATAGTGGATCACCGGGGAATAGTGGATCACCAGGGAATAGTGGATCACCAGGGAATGGTTGATTGCTGCAGGGGGAAATGTTAACTCCGCCATAATAAACATCTCAATAAAACCTATGAGGGCTGAATTATGTGTTCTTTTTTACAATGCCAAAAACCAATTGAATTATCAATAAAATAATAAATCATTGTCTACCAGTATCCACCTTTCTAATATATATACATGGACTCATTGCAATATAAACATGCATTGAAATAGAAACTGATTATAATACATTGTTCAAATAGACACTGAGTGACATACAATGTCACCGGTAGACACTGAGTGATATACAAAGTCACTTAGTAACATACATTGTAACAGGTAGACACTGAGTGACATATGATGTCACAGATAAACACCTAGTGACATACATTGTCACAGGTACATAAAGAGTTATATAAAATGCCACAGAGAGACTCAGTGTGGCATGCAATATCACTGATAAACACCTAGTGACATACATTGTCACAGGTACATAAAGAGTTATATAAAATGCCACAGAGAGACTCAGTGTGGCATGCAATGTCACTAATAAACACCTAGTGGCATACATTGTCACAGGTACATAAAGAGTTATATAAAATACCACAGAGAGACTCAGTGTGGCATGCAATATCACAGATAAACACCTAGTGACATACATTGTCACGGGTACATAAAGAGTTATATAAAATACCACAGAGAGACTCTGTGTGGCATGCAATGTCACTAATAAACACCTAGTGGCATACATTGTCACAGGAAATAGTGAGTGATATACGTTGTCACAAATAGACACTGCATGACATGCATTGTCACCGATAGACAATACATGACATGCATTATCACATATATACACTGAGGGACACACATTGTCAGTACTTAGTAGACACTGTGTGACATATATTGTCACTAGTATACACTGAGTGCCATACATTAGTGGAGCAGGAATTGCTTACCCTTCTGGAGCACCTGAGTTCACCTCCGGTTTTTAGTAGGGTTCGTGTTACTCCTTCTTTAGTTTTATGTGTATGTTTTATAAATCGTTGTTTTTCCTTTAATGCTTTTTCTTTTGGTCATTGTGTTGTCTGATCTTCTTCGATATACGGATTCTGATTATCCCTTTGCTATCTGCAACCTCTTCTTGTTATTTTACAATGTGGGATACACTAATTAACATATTATATAATAATAGAGATAGACAGATATAATTGAAAAAATATGGTTGAAGAAAAGTTTAAAGATACCAAAAGGGTATTTAGAATCCGAAGGTAGACAGATGCAAAAAGGAAAATGGCAAAAGGACAAACAGTGATCTACAAACACTACACAGAAAACTAAAGATCGAGCAACACTAACCCCACTACAAACAGTGATCTACAAACACTACACAGAAAACTAAAGATCGAGCAACACTAACCCCACTAGAACACGGGATGGAAGGGTAAGCAGATCATGCTCCACATGTAACACCTTCACCGAAGTAACACTTTACACTCATATAACACTAACCCTAATACAGTAGAATATCATTTTTTTTCAATCTTTTGAATATGAACGTACGTTATTCCAAAAACTCGTCGTGCACACTAGAAAGGATATATATTTTCGTTTTAATGAAGTAGAGCTGGCTTTAGGAAGCATAGTTTTCAGTCAGTAATATAATTAGGACGGATGGTGATATACAGTCGTAGTAGATTCATCATCCATCGACCTTATGGAATCTCGTGTACTTTGTTTCCCTCGTTTGTCTATTTTTGATTGCCCTTTCGGTATTCTCTAAAATTTATTCTTGATGGCCCTTTCGGTATTCTCTAAAGTTCATCATCCATCGATCTTATGGAATCTCGTGTACCTTTTTTTCCTGGATTGACCATTTTTGATTGCCCTTTCTGTATTCTCTAACATTTATTTTTGATTGCACTTTCGATATTTTCTAACGTGTACCAGGTTTCCCTGGTTTGTCCATTTTAGATTGACATTTCTGTATTCTCTAACGTTTATTTTTTATTGCCCTTTCGGTATTCTCTAACGTGTACCTGGTTTCCTTGGTTTGTCCATTTTTGATAGACCTGTCTGTATTCTCTAACGTTTATTTTTGATTGCACTTTCGATATTTTCTAACGTGTACCTGGTTTCCCTGGTTTGTCCATTTTAGATTGACCTTTCGGTATTCTCTAACGTTTATTTTTGATTGCCCTTTCGGTATTCTCTAACGTTTATTTTTGATTGCCCTTTCGGTATTCTCTAACGTTTATTTTGTATTGCCCTTTCGGTATTCTCTAACGTTCATTTCATAGATATATATGTTTGATGAGACATTAAACAGAGATGGTCAACAGTTTCACGAATAACAACACGAACAACCACTGTTCTCCTGAAAACAATCGAACACAAAGAGAGGACAATGTCTTATAGCGTTGTAAATCCATATCCAGACTTAGGACAGACACAAACATGTGGCGGAGTTAAACCCGTTAATGGGACCCCCAACCTTACCCCACCTGATAATTGGATATGTAAGGACAGTACATATATAATCAAACGATAAAAAAAAACCTGCATAGATAATTGTGTAGAGCTTAGTGTTCAAATGTTTTGGTGGTGTTTGTGTTGCTCGATCCTTAATTTAATGTTTATTGTTTGGTATATCGTTGTTTGTAATTTTTGGTGGTGTTTGTGTTGCTCGATCCTTAATGTTATGTGTATTGTTTGGTAGATAGTTGTTTGTGATGTTTGGTGG
>MJUT01000479.1:90921-101457 GCA_002080005.1 Gigantidas platifrons
TTACCCTTCCAGAGCACATGAGTTCATCCCCGGTTTTAAGTACGGTTTGTGTTTCTCAATCTTTAGTTTTCTGTGTAGTGTTTTGTGGACATTGTTTGTCTGTGTGTGCCTTTTCACTGGTCACTGTAATGTTTTCTGTCAACCAACTTATGTCTTCTGATTACAGCTAGAGTATCTTTAATCTTTTCTTACTCAATAAGACATTGACATTGTGTATAACAAAGATTTTTTTTTTTTGTCAGTTGAAACATGTTTGAATTTCTCAAACGTTATTCTGGTATCCAAATATACTGATATATGTAGAGCTCGACATGTGCACTGTTGAAAAATTGCTAACAATACTAACGACACAGAGTGATAGTAAAGTCATTATAATACAAAACATTAATACATAAAGAATCATTAATCTAAGAAAACTGTAAAAATACATAAACACAATTATATGCCTACCTCAAAGAAGTGCCCTTAGTAAAGAACATACTAAACCCCAGAAGCAGGATGCACAGATGGGATGCATATTATGATGAGCACAACTTAACCAGTAAAGAAAATTTAATGCAAGGAATATCTTCCATAAAGTGCTAGTTCACTTAAAAAACCGCCTGTAGGTAGACATGTCGCACCAATCGGACATATTATCCTGATTCCGAGCCAACCAGTCATTATTCTTACTATTAATGTTGCGTGCTTAGCGATGGAGCAGCAAATGCCAATGACGAAATACCAATTTTATAGTCTTTAGGTTGACCCGATCTTGACACGATACCACGATCTTCCACGATAGCGACATATATAGCTATAACTTTTAAACCATTCACTCTAGAGATCTAGTGTTTTCAGCATTGAACATCAAATTACATGACCTTCAAAACGACCAAAAGTTGCCTTTTTGAAGCAAAACAGTACCTAGCAACCATATCTATTTAGAATCAGGACAATGAGGACTATCAAGTGGTTCATTTTCAAACCGGAAAGGACAGTTTGTCAAACCGGAAGTGAAAAAATCCATAGTTTTCATATCTGTTTGGAAAGAAAAGACACATTACTATCAAATAATCATTTGTCTGGACTGGAAGTGGCATTTTGTATAGCAGGTGATAAAACTACTTCGCACCCATATATCTTTAGAATCAAGAGAACATATTTTATCACACTGTACACGCTTAAGACCAAAAGTGAGAATTTCTATAAAGTACTATTACATTTAATTCAAGGACTGGAGAAAGACCTTACAATGGTTCTCTGTACAATTGATTGTTCAATTTGATTTTGCAGTGCTTCAGTGTATTTTAAGAGCAAGAAATCTCTGACTTGCATGTTATTTGTAAATAGCGATACACTATATTTATTAAATCAAATACAAACTCGTGGGATCTCAACTGATTGACCACGCCACATTTTAGTCTCTGTCCCAAGCTAGGACCTGGATTTACATCAGCAGATGGCGTGTTTTTTTTGTGTTCATTTATTTGAAGTGATTTGTGGTTCGTTTTTTTTTTTGTTTTTTTTTTTTTTTTTTTTTTTTTNTTTGAATTGTTCCTATCACTGTTTATACGTTCTTTTATTTAATTATCTAAACTCTTATGCATAGATTACATAAACGTGTTTATTGTGACGACCTGGGCATGTAGGTGATGCGGTATACTTATAAAGTTTTATGTTATAAAGCTTTATTGCCATAAAAGTGTTTAGTATAAGTCCCGTTCTCATAAAAAAATAATTCCATAATTAGTTTGAAATTTATGTCAAAAATAAAACGTTAGTTAACTTCTATTTCGCAATATTAAATGTCCCTTTCTTGAATGCCACCTTCTTGTTTCCTATGGTTACGAAGTGTTTGTTTTTATATTGCTACGCTATTCAGAATTTTATTTAAAATCAACTACACTTTTTTGATAAATTATTTCAATAAAATTAGCAGAAACCTTCATACAAATCAATTCTTGGAGATTGTTATTGTCACCATCATGGTTTGGTTGATCCATACTCAATTCTAGTGACAGTTAAATTGTCAGCAATATAAATCATCACAATTGCAACGCAAACCTCAAAGTACTGAATATGGAAGTCACGTCAGAAGCTGAAGGAAATCGTGGTTATCAGTCGGGATAGACACGAAAATATGTCTTTTGCCAAATAAAGTGTTCTGATTGGTCAGTTTTCGAATACGGTATTTACTTCCGATTTTTTCTGTCATCATATTAGATATCACGACCCTATTTTAATGAAGAATTTTACTGCTAAAGCTTGATATTAATCGTTTGGTAATTGGTGGAGCTGAACAAAAGTAGAATGTAAAATACCAAGAATGTGATCAGTTTTATATCCCTTTCTATTAAAAGAACAAAATGTCTGTCACGGTTGACCTCCAGTCCCGGGGGTACGTGATATCATAATAGTAGACCGCGTGTACCACTTCATCTGTTATTGTATACGATAACACCACGAAGTAGTTCTCTGATGTGATCATTTTGATTGTTCTTTTCTTTGTTCTGTATGCTCACATCGCCGTGCCCTTAATTCTATATTTATTTCTTTTGTAGTTTCCGTAACTGTATATTATGATGTTCTTTACTTTGTTCTGTATGCTCACCACGCCATGCTTTTAATTATATATTTCTTTCTTTTGTAAGTTCCGTAACTGTGTATTATGATGATGCTAAAGCTTTTCATAGGCTATGATATGGAGGTTTAAATGACTGATCAAGTACAGTAATACACGCGTTGTTCCTTTCAACAATTAGATGTAATCACGTTCCTCAAATTGTACAGTCATCTTACACCTTAATTGTTGTTGAAACTGCGCTAAACACTTTTATTCCAATAAATCATCAAATTACATACCTCTTTATTAAGAATTTTTTTTCCAATATGAAGACGAAGGTAAAATGTCAATTACAAGTAAAGAGTACATACGAGAAGACCATCCGTATAGACAAATAACTAGTTGTTGATCTTAAAATTGTCTTTTTAATAATTAGTAATTGTCATA
Source organism: Gigantidas platifrons (assembly GCA_002080005.1). Taxonomy (NCBI): domain Eukaryota; kingdom Metazoa; phylum Mollusca; class Bivalvia; order Mytilida; family Modiolidae; genus Gigantidas; species Gigantidas platifrons. The sequence goes on from MJUT01000479.1 coordinate 93,914, forward strand.
ATCAAAGGACAATCATCATATTTGTGGAATGTTTGTATACTCTGAAGTCTCTCATCATGCTACAGATTTGTTGAAAAGCTGGAAAAATAATATTTCACTAATTACATGGAATAACTCGTAATAAAATACAAACAAAAATAAATGGAATAGTGGTTATCTCCCTTGGTATATCAATGATTGATTGATTGATTGATTGGTGTTTAACGCCAGCTTAAGCAATATCTCATCTATATCGTGGCGCTTGGCTTATCATTGGACAATGTCATACGGTCTTAAACGAGTATAGATTTGATTTAGGTGTATGGTGCTTAACGCCACTTTCAACAATATTTCAGTTATATCGTGGCTGTCAGTTTTATTGATGGAGGAAACCGGAGTACCGGGAGAAAACCACCGACATGTCACAGGTGACTGACAAACTTTATCACATGATGTTGTATCGAGTACACCTCACCATGAATGAATGCATATATATATAAACGAGTTTAGCGCTACATAATAAAACCGTAGATATTTAATTAAGTGCGCACTGTGCGTTTCTGAAATAACCTTCATCAGGTACACTCTAAATAACCTTCATCAGGTACACTCTAAATAACCTTCATCAGGTACACTCATATTCAAAAGATGTAAAAGTGTTTGGGAGCAAATAAAGCAAAGATCCTAAATTGGATAGCCAATATCTATATAACGAATAATTACCTCTCACCTCAAATCATTGACATCCGGGTCTTTGTCTGTGATAAGTTATTGAGAAAAAACGATATATACCGATGGAAATCCAGATAAAAGTTTGACACCGGCTAGACATATGAAAGAATATGGGGTTCAAACAGTTTCCCACCAATATCATAATTTTCCTTTTTTTTTCTTTTTTTTAATTTAATAATGATTTGGGGAGAAGATCACTCTTCATCTTTAAATGTCAGATATATAAATGTCAGTGACTTCGGCAACTATTCCATAAATATCACCAAAACGAACAACCACCATTGAACACAATTAACGACATATGATGTTAGAAATCCAGGTCCTCGCAGAGGACAGGTTCAAATATGGACAGGGTTAAACAGATTAATGTGACCCCAGTTCAGATATAACCTAACAAAAACACCTGCATGCATAGATTCGCTTCCAATCAAAGAGACAACACAATATCACAAAAATCTATTTTCTTGTTGTTGCAATTACAAAACTGTAGTTATTTTATCGATCATAATATCTTTTCCACTTGGACGAAAGTATAGAATACATGAATTATGATGCTATACGTGTACAGCATACGTGTGAAAGCATCGTTTGATACTGTGATAAGATATTAAATGTGTATTTATTACCACACAGCCTTCTTCATTATATGTACAATAAGCGTGTTAGATATACGGTTATATGTCGATACATAACACATGTATCCTTTTAGTTTAAATACAGTCGAATGAATCTTAGGACAGGGGTTAGGGTTATGGTGTTTAACGCCACTTTCAACAATATTTCAGTCATATCGTGGCGGTCAGTTTTATTGCTGGAGGAAACCGGAATACCGGGTTAAAAACCACAGAATGTTGCAAGTCACTATTTTCGTTGCGGTTCCAAAAACATGACCAGAACCTTTAAAATAAATCAGAGTGTAGTATATTTTGTATCAATTTAATGTTTTACTTTTTATTCTCTATGAACAAAAATTCTTTATTTCTTTATGAAAGATTCATAAATGTTTGTGTAACTCACCTCTCTTTTAATTCTGTCGTTGGTTCCTATTAATAAAAGTAAAGAAAGATACCATGTCTGTATCAATCATATATTCCAATTTTTCAGTTTTGTTCTTATAATGATAATTTTTTATTGTTTTTCTTCTGGTTTTTTTCATGTTTGCATTAATTCATGAATCTTTCGTTTACCTCTAATTCGTAATAATTTTTTCGTATACATGTATGTTTTGCTGTCATTATGTCACCGTAATATGTAAACGGGTCATACTACGTTTAAAGGTAAGTAGTAGTATCATTTTCATTCATAAAATCATTCATTCATAAAGACGGATGGAGAAATCACTACACCTTTCTACCCTTTGCACGAATACCACATGCATGTTTTCCCGCCCTGGTTTTAGATCTATATATACCTAACCTGTCCACTGTTTGATATTCACACATTATCACTGCACACGGCTGGTGGGATTGATAACTTGTTCCCTATTTTCAGGTAGGCATTTACGTTTTTGTATACTTCAAATTTCATTTGTCACAGTGTTTTGTGCCTCATTTGATGTGATGCGGGCTTGAGGATTATTTGGGCGTGACTTTCCACAAAATAACCAAACATCATTTCAACCATCTACATTTTATTACAAATTATTTTCTGAAATAACCGCTGAAGAATTTAGAAAATCTGGACAACCCGTAATAAATTTAAAGTATACAAAAACGTAAATGCCTACCTGAAAATAGGGAACAAGTTATCAATTCCACCAGCCGTGTGCAGTGATAATGTGTGAATATCAAACAGTGGACAGGTTAGGTATATATAGATCTAAAACCAGGGCGGGAAATTAAAACATGCATGTGGTATTCGTGCAAAAGGTAGAAAGGTGTAGTGATTTCTCCGTCCGTCTTTATGAATGAATGATTTTATGAATGAAAATGATACTACTACTTACATTTAAACGTAGTATGACCCGTTTATATATTACGGTGACAATTATATATTATGTGTATTGTACAAGTAAGGAGAGGACTTAATATAAGTTGCAATAACTTGTGTCCGATCCTATTGCTAAATTTATTGCAATAAAATATTATTAAATTAAAATATCTACAATCTAATTGATGTGACGTCCTCACTAATATATAAATATTTAAATATACAAATTGAAATAAAGCAAAACATTATCTGTGTCCTTAGAAATATTCCAAATATTTACCCGACATAAAAAAAAGGAAATAGATAAATGATAATAGTTATATATTAAACATAATTACATGGTTAATTATTCAAAAAATGGTCCTATCAATGTATTTTATAGGACAATATTTTAGAACCTCTTATTATTGACTGATCCAGGGTTGCATGGATTACCTCCCGGAAAAATAAAACAGTTTACGTGCATAGCGGAGAAGCAACAAATACCAATGTTATATGCTTTAATTTGACCCGACCGGTGCTCGAACCCACGATCTACAGCTGTAGATGCTGTAGTTATATCACTCTCAAAGAGCCTTGCAATAATCAACTACCTAAATGTGATATTGCATGGCTTCATGTTACAAATCATTTATGCGACGGTTTCCCGAGTTAAACGGTTAAACAATTCGGAAAACGTAGTATAAATATTACTAAGCCCTTCCGGAGCACCAGACTTCACCACCGGTTTTTACTGGGGTTCGTGTCATTCTATTTTTAGTATTTTGTGTAGTTTTTTGTGTTCGTCCTAATTATATTTTCTTTTGACCATTGTATGTCATTCTTCGATTTATGGCTTCTGTTTATTCCTTTGGTATCTGCAGACGTTTTATTATACAGTCAATAAATAGCCAACTCTACACATCCATTGTATATATGTCATCCATACCTTCATCGTTAAATGGTGGTGGTCTACCAGGTTGCTGCAAATCTCTCTTTCTTCTCAAGTTCTTCAGTAAATATTGCGGTTCTGCAAATCATAAAATTATAAACATTTATAAAAGAAGAAAAAAAAAGACAATAAAACACGCATAATCTATTGTCTCATTCATTACTTGTTTTAGTAATGAATAAGACAATAGATTATGCGTTATTCATCAACATACCAAATAATATAGATATTAATAATTACTTGTACAAATTCAACATTTTTATATAATGATAGCGTGCTTACCATCAGAAAATACCAAAAGAGAGAGAGAGAGAGTATGAAACCATGGCATACCATTTAAAGCAGATGTACATTTGATATTGATATTGATATACCTAAGCTATGTTTTTGCAAAGCAAATTTTATGGAGGGAGCGTTTTGATCGTCATCCTTACCTATGATTACTGAAAAACCGATGTTCCTTCATCTTAAAATTTACCTCATTCTCTCCCATTTTGATATATACAGTCCGACAAAAGTTAAGCACCACCTGACTTGTTTCATTAATATCTTTTCTAATAATGAACTTATTTCAAATCGGTTTGCTGTTTTCGTTACCTGTACACACATACTTACTTACCCATGAAACAGGTTATTGATCGATTTTTATTTATGTGTATATGACAGGGTGTGTAAAGTGCCACGTGTACTTTTCAACATTTGTGTTTGCGAACGAAAGCTGATTTTTTTTGTGTAGAGTTTTAAGTTTCATTTTCTATTGGTTTGGTATGGTGCGGCGAAAATTAACCATACCAGAAAGGTGGCAAGCTGTTGGCATGCATAACGGTGGTTTTAGCCATAGAAGGGTGGCAGACCACTTCAGAGATAACCATTCCATCATTGTAAGACTGATGCAGCGTTTTCGTCAAACGGGGAATGTTACTGACCGTCCACGTGCAGGTAGACCTCGCAAAACGACGCCGAGAGGACCGGGTCATATCCAGACGGGCGCGGCAACGGCCGTTCAGTACAGCTGGTGCACTCCGTGGTAATTTAGCGTTTGGAAGCCACATTAGCACACGCACTGTAATCAGACGCCTCCACCATCAGGGAATGCGAGCGAGACGACCCATAAAACGTCCACAGTTGACATTACGTCATCGCCACGCTCGATTTGACTGGTCACATGATCACTTAGGGTGGACTATTCGCACATGGAGACGGGTCCACTGGTCTGATGAAATTCGTTTTTTGTTACGCCCTACCGACGGTCGTGCAAGGGTTTGGCGCCAACGAAACACTTCATTTCAGGACAACCACATTTTGGGCACAACTGCTTTTGGGGGTGGAGGTGTAACTGTCTGGGGTTGTTTTTCCTTTGACTGTAAGTTGGACTTGTACGTTCTTGATGGTAATCTGACAGGCCAAAAATACCGTGACAATGTGCTCGCTCCACGCGTAGTCCCCCATTTCGACAATCATGCATTGGCTGACAGGCCAATGTTCATGGACGACAACGCTAGGCCACATAGAGCTCGAATTGTACAACATTTTTACAGCAAGAGGCTGTTCAGACAATTCCATGGCCTGCGATGTCGCCAGACATGAACCCTATAGAGCATGTATGGGACTTTATTGGCCGAAAAATTAACCAACGCAATCCAAAATGTCAAAATATTGACGAATTAAGAACTGCTATCTTACAGGAGTAACAGCAGTTCCCCCAAGAACGGCTTAGGCGTCTTGTGCGAAGCATGACGAGGCGTGTTACAGAACATTACAATAAACACGATGGATATACTCGTTATTGATTTTTATGCCTTACACATACGCACAATAGATGCATTTAAAAGTTCTTAAAATCTGAAGACTCTGCATTTTAATGCAATGTTAAAAACTTCCATCAAAGACAAACTGGTTTTACGTTTTTCCAGCGCCTGTTTTGAACCCCATTTTTGCCACGTCATAGTCACGTCTTTCAGGATGATAAATACTTCGTAGATTGGTAATATTAGGACCCTTGGTCTTTTAAGAAGTGTAAGAAAAATGGTGATACATATTTATATATTTCATTGTTTTAACAGTATTGATGTAAAACAAATATATCGATAAAAATATAGGGTGGTGCTTAACTTTTGTCGGAGTGTATATATTCATCGAACACAAATTTTCTTTTGTAAAATAAAAAATATGCAAGTAAAAACATAGATATATATTTTAGTGCGCATGGCACGTTTCTGAAATAACTGTCATCAGGTACGTTCAAAATCAAAAGATTGGAAAGTCAAATAATTTAAAAAATCTTTGGGAGCAAGAAAACCAAAGGACCTAGACAAGCTCGCCAAACCCAGCTAAGGTCACCTATGCCTGAGGGAGGAGAACCTGAGCTTAATTATAATTAAATTATTTAGGAACTGTAATTTTCATTAATGGATATATCTAATAAGACATAACAGTACCGAAACACTTACTACTGGGGTGATATAAACAATTTCATCTTGTGTTCCGCTTTATAGTTCAATGATAACACTGTAGAAAACCTGTTCTAAATCCCTCTTACAAACGTTCACCACCCGCTTCTCATTTGAGATATTATTGAAATACAAAGTATATGTATGTCATGTTCAAGATAATATATAATTCGTAAGTTAATTTTGGAGCAATATTTCTGCTTCTGCGAAATGGGGAAATGAATTGTTTGATCTATAATATCATAATGTGTTCCGGTAAAGCTCTCTTAATGAGTTTTGTATTCTTCAGTCGTTCGGATAATTTGCAAAGTTGGTATTTTCGTATTAATTGAAGTTCCTATACAAAGACCAGGAAAGTGAGCGGTCATGTATTTGAGTGTTGTGTGTATCTATGTTGTCTCTTTTTACAAGTTTACGATTGGATTTTGGAACTGCTTCGACAGTGTGGTATTATTTGTTTTGTTTTTCGGTTTGACTTCCATCTAAAAAAAACCACACATTGCTTCTTTTCCATTTTGCAATTTTACAGAGCTTATGTTTCAAAATTATTAATGTAAGTTAGCATTGAGAAAATGTTTAAAACAGTGATGGTTGTAAGAAAGTAAATAAGTACGTAAGTAAACATGTAAACAAAAAAATAATGATAAATTGATAACTCACGCGAACACGTGGCAAGAATCAGCACAGAAAATATCAGTATAACACACAACCTCATCTTGTAACTGTAGTTAATATAAAAATGTGTTAACATAATATTAAGACATTAATTTAGTGAAAACTTTTTTGAAAAAGAGGTTTGAAAAGGGAGCCTACACTATTTCACATTTATTAATTAATTAATATTTCTTACAAAAAATACCCGCATTGAATCTGAAACATATTCATAATATATTGGTTGTGAATCAAAAATAAAAATATATAATTTATTAGTTTAAAAATCACTATTTCACGATTTTCCCATCAACAAAGCAAAATACAAGCACATATGTTGCTATAGTTATTAACTATCAAAGGATAGTACATACAATGATGAACTATACGTTAGTATATATAAATTGGATTTATTTTGTATGAATTAATTCAGTTAAAATCCAATAACGTTACATTCGGCCAGCCCATTTTCAATTAATTGAGCTCTTGAGGCTCCACAGTTCAAATAAAATACTTGTTCTTTACATTTTCACTGCCCTATTCAATATACACATGTAGCAGGGGCGGATCCAGGATTTTAAGTTAGGGGGGAGGCGACTTAAAAAAAAATGGCGCCGAGCAGAGCGAGGTGCGAAAAATGTTGGGGTATTTCGTGTGAAAAATCACGATTTTACGCAAAAAATCATATTTTTTCCCATTTTAGGGGGGGGGCGCGCCGTGTGCCCCCCTCCCATGGATCCGCCCCTGTGTAGTAGAGTACGATTAGTCCTCATTACTGTAGAACACGTCGGTAGACCACCCACGTAGACTACACACTGATGCTCAATTTCTCGCGTCGCTCTCGCGTCTATATAACTGCGAGAATTGGGGCA
>MJUT01000479.1:101830-123850 GCA_002080005.1 Gigantidas platifrons
AACATATCAACGGCGGATGTAGAAGAAGTAATTTACGATAAAGTAGGTAGAACTCCACAAATATTAAACGAAAAATAGTCTTTTTGATGACTTTAAACATTTAACGAATTTGAAAAAATCAATGTAATTTGCGTCTTGCCATGTCAAGTTTATGAAGGGAAATGTGTTTTACTAAACTCGTTCAGATGATCCCCTGATTTATATTTCGACTTTCTGAAGAAATGTTCTACTCTGTATCTCCAGACTGGAAAATTTGAGTTGTTAGCAGTGATTGGGATCATGTGCCATTTATCACATATTCCATCTGAAAATGTCCCATTGAAATCAGAAATATTTACATGGCCCATAGAAATTCTGAATGTCAATAGAAAATGTCCCATTATTAAAATTGTAATCCTACATGTAATCACTGTTAGGCATGCATGCACTTGTGCATCTTTCTGGCCCATTATTACCTAGAAGGCTAGATTTCGTATGGGAGCAACGCCCGGAGTGATTCACACCGGGCGTTTTTTTCTCATAATTCTGTTGTAACTTACAGTAAGTGATTGGTTAAATTAAGGGGTTGAAAGATAAATATATTTACATGTAGGTAAACCTTGAGGTGTTAAGTAAACGCTGTGCATATCAATCAATGGTAGACTTATATCCATCTGAAAATTTGAATGCATGAAATCTTCTTTCTGTCCGACATTTTGTTTACAAGTTGCTATTTCATGTGCACTTGCCTCGTTTTGGAGATATCCTTATTTGGATCGATTGCCGTAAAATCGTAGTAAAAACAGTTTTCCATATTTGGCATTGAGATCCATATATGGATAGGCTCCGCCCATCGCGAGAGTCTACGTAAGGTGTCATGGCGGACAAGAAACAATTTTCGAATACGAAATAAATCGTGAAGGTAGAAACAGGTATTGTAACACTTATTTCGTATCACCATTATTTAAAAAATTGTAGAGAATAATAAGTTATGACCAGATATGCAAAAAGAAAGCTGAAATAGTCACGGAACGAACATTTTAATTTGCTCCCATACGTTGAATAAATGGAGCACAAGAGGAATGAGGGTTACGTTATCGTATCTAGTTTAACCATAAGCAGAAAAAAAAATTCATAGGTTGAAGAGCTTCTGTTGTATAAAGTATTACATCTAGTTACAAGCTAGAAGATGTTAGTTCAAGTCTAACCAGAAGCAGAATTTTTTTTTATGGGTTGAAGAGCTTGTGTGGTATATAAACAAAGTATTACATCTAGTTACAAGCTAGAAGATGTTACTTCAAGTCTAACCAGAAGCAGAAAAAAATGATGCTCTATTTCTCGCGTCGGTCTCGCGTCTAGGTGTAATACCACTAAACATGGGTACCAGTCGGAAAGAACGTATGGGAAAGTACAAAATGTAGTGCGTAAACACAAAATGGATTCCTACATCGTTGGATAAAAAATAAACCCTATTAGATACTGCAAAATACTGAATGTCAGCAGAAGCCTACAGATTTTAGGATAATTTTTAGCCCATATTTGATGTCCTTGTGGTTTAAAATAAAAAATTGATTGCATTGGAAGGAAACCAGTTGAATTTGTGTTAAATCGAAAGTGAATGTAGGATTTTTTACGGTAGACATCTTCGGAGTTAAGTTTCCAATTAGGTACCCCTTCCATGAGATATGGGTGTCGCTTAGATTAAACTTAAGATGAATCCTGTAAACTCAAAAAGATTTTATTGAACATAGAAGGCTATGGAGAATTCTTTAGTGGTACATGTATTACTCCTTTTAGGCAAAAATCGAGAAATTTAAATTTCATTGCTATTGTACCATGCTCAAATTGGCTTTGGACAGTCACAACAGATCCAGTTTGACATTTTCCACACCAAATTTTAAAAAATACATCAAGGTGTCATGTTACGGCTTCAATATGATTATTATGCAATATTTTGGAAAATTTTCCCCATACACTAGATGTACATGCACAGAGGGTATTGAAATATAATTTTATGCTTATTTATGACTTTACAATTATGGTAGATTTAATGTGTTTTTGTAGTTAATGGGCATATGATGTTGAAAAAGATTGCTAAATTTAAGAATTTTAACAATTTCATGTTGCGGCGTTTAGTTGATTTCAAATATGGTATATGGTGATACCATTTTTTTTAAATTTCTAATCTTACTTATCTTTCCTCATAAATTTTGGTAGTTATAGTTAGAACACATGTAAAATGTACATATGAAACAATATAAGACTATAGAGAGCAGATTTATTTCAGAATTATGTAGTTTAAAACCAGGTCATTTTAGTGATCCCAAGAAAATTGCATTTGTCACTGGACATTTACTGTTATTTATTCAAATTGTCAATGTGGATTTTGTATTTTAGAGTATAAATTGACTGTAAATGTGCATTTGTGCATCCCACTAACAAGAAACATAACAAAAGTTGTCAAGAAACATACATTTATTGAGTTTTGAAGAAAATTAAAGTTGCAGGTCATAAGAATTAACAGAAACCTGAAAGTCAACAATCATAATTTTACAAATTTTGGACAGTTTGAAGTAATTTTTGCTGAATATCTAGGTATTAGGTCTTATTTACAGTTAGCTCAGAGAGGATGGATTCGCCCACTCCAAAATCTGTGGAATTTTTTGGTGTAAAACTGAAATACACCGATATCCAACGAAAAAATATTGGTGTATCTTTGGAGCATTTGGTCATAAATCAGCAGGGTTTCTCATCTGAATCGGTGGGCCGCGGTAAAATTTATGGTTTTAATCCCATTGATCTATGCCGCTTTCTTCACGGGATACAGACAGGTGTTATTAAAAATCAATAACTCAGGTAAGCATAATTGCCGTTAGTGTGACTTTATAATATTTGTCATCAGTAAAAAATATTAAAATAAAAACTTATGTTGGCAGAGATCATGTACATGTATCACGTATACGTACGTGTAACTCTATATTTTGTTTGTTTTTGTTTTTTTCATAAATATACAATTACAGGTTGTAAAAGAATCTGCAAACTTGCATTATTTCTGATAAAAAACAAATCAAAGGTTGAAAATTGCATGATTGCAACACGACGCCCGGGTTTTATCATCTTCGGCTGACTATAATATTTCCCTGGTTCCGCGTGTTTTCCCTTTTGCTAAAAACAGTAATATTCTCGGAATCAATATCTCGTATAGGGGTATGGGCTTAGTCAGAACGATATATTCGAATCCGGTGCTAATAATAATTTGTGATGAAATTATTTCGCTGAAAATTGCACTACCGACTTGTCTTTTTTCAGCAGGCTAAAATATTTAAATTGTTTATTTAAAATGCCTACTGTTGCGCGGGATTTCCCTTGTGATAAAAATAGTAACATTCTCGGAATCACTATCTCGTATAGGGTTATAGACATTGACCATTTGTCAGTACCCCGCCGAGTAGAGTTTTGGAGCTTCTGCAGATGATACCAACGCCCTAAATTATTAAAAAATGCCGTTACAATGTGAAAGGCACTAGAAAATCAATGCATCAATCGTGTATGTTCAGGTTTTGACTGATTTGAAATACACTAGCGAAGCAAATTCTTTTGTGTATTACACAAAAAATCGCACGAGTGCAAAAGGTAAAATTTCGCCATTTTAAAGTTGTAAGAGTGCTACTGGTTTGGATAAATAACAAAATAGATGGGACAACGATTGTAAATATTTAAAGTTCCACGCGACATCCTAATCAGATTAACTACCGGAGGCATTTAAACATTTTTATTACTCTAGACGACCATAAACCATTTGGGAGGGTCATAAACCACGCGGTGTTGGGTGGATCAGCTTGGGAGGATTTTGGGAGCAAAATCTGAAATTAACGGGGGCACACCGATATTCTAATAATGTGTCAATCTTTTTTATTCTTATACCCTGTTTCTTCACATGTGTACAAACTATAAGAAGATTTAGTTCTCAAGTCTAACCAGAAGCAGGAAAAATGTTTAATAGGTTGAAGAGCTTCTGTTGTATAAAGTATTACATCTAGTTACAAGCTAGAAGATGTTAGTTCAAGTCTAACAAGAATCAGAAAAAAAAAATGTTTAATAGGTTGAAGAGCTTCTGTGTATAAAGTATTACATCTGGTTACAAGCTAGAAGATGTTAGTTCAAGTCTAACCAGAAGCAAAAAAAGGTTTTATGGGTTGAAGAGCTTATGTGGTATAAAATATTACAGATCTAGTTACAAGCTAGAAGATGTTAGTTCAAGTCTTAACAAGAATCAGAAAAAACAATTCTAATAGGTTGAACAGCTTCTGTGGTATAAAGTATTACATCTAGTTACAAGCTAGAAGATGTTAGTTCAAGTCTAACAAGAATCAAAAAAATGTTTAATAGGTTGAAGAGCTGCTCCTGTTGTATAAAGTATTACAAAGGGAACAACCATTTAACTTGAAAAGGGGGAGTGTTGTTTTTTGTACTGATCTGAATTTTTTTTTAAACATCTTTATTTTTTTCCAATTGCAATCAAACTAAAATTATTTGTTTTCTTACCAAGTCAAAACAGAATTTTTTTTCAATGCTTTGTATAAAGGTGTGAGCCAGTATTCATATTAGGTATAGGGCCTATACTCAAAATGTAAAGGTATTTTTAGTATCATTTAATTTCAAATACTTATAAACGTCCTCTCTATAGGCCATGCCTACTCATATTATTATAAATAATGTAGTGCATAAGTAATTGATCAAATGGAACTAATAATTAGTGAAAATCTTATTTTTAGTGAAAAGGAACTTAACGTCTTCACCATATCTTTAATATAGAAATGGTCCCACGTTGTTGGTGTGTGTATATGGTATTCAGCCACAACCCCTGTTCTCTCTTTGTATTCGTACTGATTGGAAATTCTCCATCGACGAAGTAGAGGCATTTAAAACATATTAATATTATATGATAGGAAGCAATCGTATTGTTGAATCTTACAACAATTACTAAACTAAGGAAATCTAAGGTACATGTAATTGATTTCCTTCAAACAAAAATGAAAGTATATTTAAACTACATGTTTTCCTAAATTCTTGGTAAATCATAAATATCACTTCTTTTACATTTACTAATTGCTATATATACTACATTTGTTTCTATAAACAACAAACTAATCAAGCTATACTCTCTGTCACATTAAACATTTTTCAAAAATATGGTACTTTTTATATGCTTATTCCTTACCCTTTGCATTTAAAATCAAATGAGCGGTCCGTCGTGGCCGTGATCGTATGGTAGTTGGATTTACAACTATCTATGTTATCAGTGCCTATCACCACAGATATTTTGAGTTCGAATCTCGATCAGGGTGAGGTGTACAACATTATGTGATCAAGTTTGTCAGTGACTTGCGACAGGTCTGTCGTTTTCTCCGGGTACTCCGGTTTCCTCCACCAATAAAACTGACCGCCACGATATAACTGAAATATTGTTGAAAGTGGTGCTAAACACCATCAAACAAACATCAAATGTTATACTCCACCACAAGATAAATGTTTCGTGTTTCATATTCACTTAAGGGGTCGGGTGGCTCAATGAGTTAGGTCGTTGATCTAACAACTCATACAAGCCTATCACCAATACGGCGTGGGTTCGCGCCCGGCTTTGTAAATTACAAAAAAGAGTGCACTCGACTCGTAGCCGCAAGTGATAAAGTTTACCAGTTGCTTGCCCATGGTCGGTGGTTCTCTCCGGGCAGTCCGGCTTCCTCCACCACTAAAACTGGTCGCCATGATATAGCTGAAATATTGTTGAAAGTGGCATTAAAACACAAAAAATCAAATCAAATCATATTCTCTTAAGCTTATGACAGAGATTTAACATTACATGGTCCATATCTTTGTTTCTATAATAGGACACTGCGTTGTTTACATCACGTTGTTATTTTTGCCTCCGCATTTTCAATGACACTTTTAGTTTATGATTAGAAATATCTTAGGTTTGTTTGTAATTTATATATCACAATGTTGATTAACTAATAAAATTATTTTACAAGGAGTTACGATGCTCTGCATTGTAAATCAGCCATTGTTGTTTACGGGTTAGATTGTAACTTTTCCGGATTGGTATATGTCGATGAAACGAAAGGTAAACTACACAAAAGGATATGCGGTCATCGATCCGGCATTAATTAACGAGGTTAATAACATTGTTTACAAGTATTTTAATCAATTGTGTCAATGCGAGTTCGTATCATCTAATAAATACTCGTATACCATAGCACTAACAATCCAAACATAGCAGCATCTCCCAGTAGACAAATAAGGGTAATAACAAAATTACCGAACACCGAGCAATCTTATAAAGGGAAAGTCAAAATTCATAAATCAATAAACAGACAGAATCAGTCAACAACCGGAAAACCGCAATAGCCCTGACTTGGTACAGACATTTCTAAAGAAATGGTGGAATGAATCAGATTTTACGGCGCCAAACCTCTCGCTTTCATTACGGTTCAAAGGAAGACTACTAGATGCAATAATTAGGAACTGCAACACCCTATAGTTGTAACGGACAAATTGATGGTATAGGTATTCTATCTAGCCCTAGCTACAGATAGGTTAATATGATGGACTCCTCTCCACGGTGTAAATGTACATGTAGCCATGGCCATCGTCATTATGCATCCATGATGTTTCGCTAAATGACATTCTACCATTTATACAGGGGACGCTATGTATGCACCACATTCGTATGAAACTATCTATACTACCTCTTTCAAAACTACATTCCTTGTACAACTCATTTGGAAAACCACGTTACAAATTCGAATTTAATTGATATTGCCCGTCACAGACTTTTCAAACCTATTGGCATTAAGAAAGCTGAAATAGACAAACTTTCGTTTGCCAACAAAGGTATTGATGTCATTAACTTAGGCAATATACTTCATCACAAATCAGTCAAATGTAAAATTCCTACATATTTTAAAGATAATTCTATGCCTATTATCTCGTATACCTATACCACACCTATGGCAATAAATATATTTAACTACAAGATGGCGTTGCAGGATTTCAATGTTGACGATTTCAAGTCTAAACCTCCTGATTCCAACTGTGCACGTTCCCCATTCATATATAATCCGGCTGACCACGTTATAACTGATGATCATATCATTATCAACAACACCTCACTACGACATGTGTTCGCTGAAGGGCTGAAATATCGTGAGCCTAAATCCATAAACTGGAAACATAATTTATGGATTCCGTCGAGGATTATGACAGACAATGGGCAAAACGTGGAAATGAGAGCTTTTCCGAATGGTTCGCTGATAAAATTAGAATTACAAAACTCAGTGCTCAGTGAGTCAATGAGCACTCGCACAACATCAATCTTTAAAAACCCAAATGTTGCTAAACTCCTGTCTCACCTCTATGACAAATATGTTGTTGTCACTGCCGACAAGGGCCATAACAATATAATTTTTGTGTGTACATAATATTACATAGACATAGACTGCTTGATAAAGGAATTGGGTATTGACAATTCACTTGGCAACCCTACATATACCCCGGCGACACTTACGAAAGAGGAAATCATGGACAATCATAGGTCTGTTTTGTGTTGCATTGGAATTGCAACCAAAGTTGAAGAACTAGATCTACTGTTATTCTACTGAATTCCTACACTACACAAGAGTCCGTACAAGCAATGCTATATAGTCTACCAAATGCTACACGATATCTCTTCCCATATTATCAACATCTATTCCATCGGCGGTAAAAACCGGGCTTCAGAGTTACTGTGACACAACCTACTCAAGTGGTGGTATGAATCAGATGTGGATTCTGAAGAACTCTCAAGGTGTTTTAAAGTACATACAATCAAGGTCCCCCTCTTCTACACAGCTATCCCAATATGTAACCCATTTTGTTCATTCTGTATTTATTTAACATGTTCCTATAGTTACCGAATAGTTTTTACGATTCGCTATTTATTTTACATGTTTTATTTCAAATGTAAATGATTTGTCTGTATAATTGATACGTACCTTATTCGCCTAATTTTTTGTATTTCTATAATATTATGTAAATAGCTACCTATACAAACTAGCTTCCTACGTAATCACTGAACTTCATCACATTTCCTTCCCTAATAAGTGTTCCAATTTAGTTTCAAAGCCTTAGACGTCATTATAATGATATGACAAACCACAATTTATTCATTTTTAAGTATCATATTTATGTTATGGCTGATAATTAACAAAGTGATTGGTTGATATATCAAACATCTTACACATCCGCATTACACTTATTTAAAAAGCGTAACTTACAAGTTTCAATCTTTTGTTGGTATGTTTTATTATAATGAATAATTTCTTTTAAAGGGAGTACCCATTATCAGCAAGTTAAGACGTGGTCTCTTTATTAGGCTAATAAAGATGTTTTTAGTTACATTTGTAAATCCGTTTCGGTATTTCATCATGATCAAGTGACAATTTTTTTTGGGGGGGGGTGGTAATTTTATTCTGAGGAATATTTATAAAAAAAAAAAAGTATATGGGTTAGGGTTATGGTGCTTAACGCCACTTTCAGCGATATTTCAGTTATATCGTGGATGTCGATTTTCTTGATGGGGGAAACCAGAGTATTTGATGAAAACAATCGACCTGCCGCAAGTCACTGACAAACTTTATCAAATAATGTTGTATCGAATACACCCCTCCATGAACAGGATTCGAACTCATAACTTGATAAGGTGGTGATAAGCACTGATTGCATAGGTAGATGTAAATCCATCTACCATATGATCACGACCACGACGACCTACAAACAATAATGTACTTATTATAATATCGGGTATTGCCTCCATTGACCTGCGTTTTCTCTCTATACATCTACGTTCAAATGATGAGACAAGGTTCTGATAGTTACACCGTGAACTTGCCATCAAGTTTTACATGGAAATCCCGTAATGGCCGCTAAATTCATGAATACGACAATGATTAGTTCTGAGCTATCACAAGCTTTTCCTATTATGTAAGCATTGAATATCAACATACTGTATATCATTTCGTGGGCACGACGCGTTTCTGGAATAATCTTCACCAGGAGCAGGAACTGCTTACCCTTCCGGAACCCCGTTTTTTTGTGGTTTTTTTTTGGGGGGGGAGGGGTGAGGGGGGTGGTGATGTTCGTGTTGCTCGATTATTAGTTTTCTGTGTAATGTTTTGTAGGTAATAGACTTGTCATTTTTCTTGTTGCCATTGTGTTGTCTGTCCTTATTAGATTTGAGGCTTTTGATTACCCTTCTGATATCGTCAAGCTTGTCTTAAATCGGTACTCTCAAAGTCAAAAGATTGCAAAGACAATTAATTTTCTGAAAAATCATTGGGAGCAAGAATACAGACGGCCTAAACAGGACAGCCAATATCAGATATGGTTACCTATGCCTGAGTGAGGTCAACCGTAGTTTTGATGCACAATTACATTATTTAGAAACTGTACATTTTTAATAATAAATTTATCTGATCAACAATGTCAGTGCCGAAACACTGACAACTGGGCGGATGATACATCCGGGTACTAATAGAGAAACACTGACAACTGGGCGGATGATATCACCGGGGACTAATAGAGAAACACTGACAACTGGGTGGATGATATCATCGGTGTCTAATTGTTCATCAGCAGGTCGATACAAACCACTGACTGATAGTAGTACAAGAGTAGATATCAAACACGACGCGTTTCTGGAAAAACCTGTATCACGTACGTACAAAGAAAACAGGTTGTATGGGAGCAAGAGACGACAGGGCTTAAACGGGATAGCCAAAATATGTCATCTATGACTGAGCAGGGAGAACCTTAGTTTTAATAATAATTACATTATTTAAGAACTGTAAATTTCAATAAAATACGTATATAATAAACCATGTCAGTACCGAAACACAGTTTGCTGGGATGATTGTACCCTCGGAGACTAATATTAAAGTGTAACATCTTATCCATTAAGCATCACTGTTATTACCGTCTGTCACATATATAGATTTGGTTTGATTTATACTGTTTAATGCCACTTTCAACAATATTTCAGTTATATCGTGGCGGTCAGTTTTATTGGTGCAGGAGACCGACCGGTCGTAAATAACTGACAAACTTTATCACATTATGTTGTACACCTCGCCCTGAGCGGGGTTCGATCGAACTAACAACATCAGTGGTGATAGGCACTGATTGCATGGGTTGTTGTAAATCCAACTACCATACGATCACGCGACGGCCCCCTGTCACGTAAATAATTGGAGCATGAATTGATTAAGCTAAAAAAATGTTGTCTCGCTGCTACACCTACTATCATTCATGCAAGTCAATGACGTATGCATTTCTGCATAATGCCTTTCTTATAGACACGGAACGTTCGTTCCATACAGAAAAATGGATCAAGGCCGAGACATTTCAGTAAAGGTGAGCAAGTGAGAGATTGGCGATATGAATACAATCTTTAAAATAAAGGAAAATGACACATTTTCCTTGAAAACTAAAACGTAATGAATATTTACAAATATTAATTTCTATATTAATATGTCAGTAGTCATTTTCAAATGAGACTCTATATACGCATATACAGTATTAGCATGATGGGCAAACGTACCAATACTGAATAAACAGTACTTAATTCAGAGAGAGGTATGAAGATACCGAGCGGGTAACCCGAATCCGTAATTCGAAGGAGTACAGACAATGCAATGGTCAAAAGAAAAAAGGACTAATAGACAACTACTGATTGACAATATACCACGCAGTAGACTAAAGATCAAGCACTAATAAATGGGGGGGGGTGATCGCAGGTACTACTGAAGGGTAAGCAGTTCCAATTACACTTATGGCACCCGTCGAGTTATTATATAAGTCATGAACGTGGAAAGGAGGGTGGGATTGCACTTACGACAAACGGAACATATCCGTGGTCACGTGTGACACATATATTCCTTAGCGGTTAACTGTTAGTAATGGTGGCGACGGTCAAACTTAAGTTTTTCTGATGGAGGTGTTCAGTAACTATTCCAGGGACAAATATTGACAAAAGTCAGTTGTTTTAAGCGACTAATCTGAAAAGAAAAAGAAACTAGTCCTTTTATTAGAAACTTTTAAAATTTGCATTAGAAAACACTCGGATCTATAGTTATATTTGTGATATGAGGTCAGATTACAAAACTAATATGAATATATTAAAAAAAAAAAAATTAACACTGTGCCATACTATGATAATAAATAAATGAATTCGCACTATTCAGCAAGAGACAAGAGGTATATATAATATACGTGCATTTTCAGCGAATATGAAATTTATTTGTACGACCTTTGTAAACGGGAAGAAGAAAACGAGACTCTTGTGAGCTTTTCATCTCCGTCTCGAGGCGAGTACAAATAAAATTTATATTCGCAGATATTGCGCATATATTTTGTGCAATGTCAAACAAGTGACAACTTTGTCAAATTAATAGGTAAAATGAGAACACAAAATACATCCAAGGACATTCCAACACGGTTTTATAAGCGAGCGTCGAATAGGACTTCCTTTAAACCACTACTTGTCTGTTAGCCTCGGCTCTACATAAGATCAAGGTACCAAAATACTTTATACATTCGGTAGGTGTATAACAACATAATGTATATAGATACCCTTAAAAAGGTCAAAGAAGTGCTCATTTCAGAATATAATTATTTATATACCATATACAGAAAATATTCCTGATACCTGCTAATCTGGGTCACGGGTCACGTAATCTGGGTCACGGGTCACTGTGAGTAGCATGTGTAGTCTATTTTTATCTTGAACAATAATGAGCGTCCTGATTGGATGACCGATTTAAAACACACTGAATCATCATGGTTTAGCAAGGTTACCCAGGTCAATAGTTTATAAATATAGAATCTTGACAATGTAAAGGAAAGATGCTATGTTATATTTATTCATTTGTTTGATTCTGGAATATTGTTGAGCATTGATTTAAACAAGAAAAAAGGAAAAAGAGGGTGAATTTTACAGTTAAATAAATGTTATGTTTCGACAGTTCAAAGAGAAAAATATAAATTTGTTGCGACTAAAGCTTAAATCAGCGTTAATAATTGAACAAATATCAGTGGTTTTGTAAATGAGATTTATTATAATTTCTATAAAAAAAAATTAGTAGTATTTGTTATAATAATATTTATAGTAAGTTTTCCAAACACTTTCTTAGAGATCAGTCCCAGTGTGCTGGAAGATCTGTGGAAAAACATATTACACAATATATAAGAGGAGAATCTGTTCAGCAACAGCACAATGATTACAGTACACTTTAGCTGCGGAACCGTAGCCCTTTATGGTCCTTTTTTTTTTTGGCGGACCATAGGGCTACGGATTTTCCCTATACAAAAACTTGCGGAATTTGCGACCTTTCACACCATAGTATAATACGCAAATCGGATGCCGGAGAAGTCTTGTTCTGTTACGGCTTTTACATAACTTGTACTTTCGTGAATGGAACCTGTATTTATTGGTTGTAAAAATGCAAGAAGTGTGTATTATATCCGCTTTTTTCAGGAATAAAGTCCGAAAAATGAATAAAGAAAGTATGATCGGCAAAAGAAAGTACAAGTTATGTAATATCCGTAACAGAACAAGACTTCTCCGGCATCCGATTTGTGTATTATACGACGGTGTCAAGATGGCGTCCAGAGTAGGCGGGATTAAGCTGTAATCAGATATTTGTTGTAATAAATAGAAGGATATTAATAATTTTGCATAAATAATAATGTAGAGTGATAGAAAAATATTTGAGGAAACGAAACATACACAATTGGCTACGCACACTTAGCGTCCGATCGCCAGAAACCCCTGGAAAGGTGCGACTCAATCGAGGTCGCAAATTCCGCAAGTTTTTGTATAGGGGAAATTCGTAGCCCTATGGTCCGCCAAAAAAAAAAGGACTATAAAGGGGTACGGTTCCGCAGCTAAGTACACTTGTGTTATTCCTGGCAAATACAGTGACAGGAAAACATGATGTTTCTCTGAATATTGTAATGAATGTATCATATTGATATTAGCTCTCAAAATCGCGGAATAGAAGGCGCGTGAGTGGCAGTTCTTTGTCGAAATTGTTGCGATGGTTCTTATATTATTAGAAAACAGGCAGTTAGAACAATATTAAACATTAAGATAGAAAATTCCACATTATAGTTCGTTGATTATTTGTGGTAACCTATGATACTGAATATGGAAGAAAAACTTAACCTTAATGGCCGTCTCTCAGGTCACAATATAAATATGGTAGACAGAAATAATATTTAAGGCGTGTGCGTTTATAATTAACCACATATCTAAATGTGATGAATATCCATCAGCCAACATTGTATCAATACATGTATTAAGTTCAGTACATTTCATACACGTTAGTCGTGGCTTTATTGATTTAAACACAATATCAGCAACATAATCTCAAAGCATTGCATATATATTTATATAGTGGATTTGGCCGAGGGAGTTAAATGCTTCATCATTATGCCAAGCGAATATGTACTGAAGTATATAAATGGCGTGGGTTTAAATCCAGAGAGAGAACCAAAAATACAAAAAAAAATCTATCTGTTACGGTGTTGGGTTAAATTTTCAGACCTATTTATGAATTCAAACATTAAAACATGCATTGCAAAAACGGAATTAATGATTGGTGGGAATATGTGATGACTGATACACGGACTTTCCCTGTCGTGCACAAAGATAGTTTACGGATATAAATATATTGTTTTATGATTTACATTTAAAATCAAAATTCTAAATATACAGCTAAGCTAGGAAGTGATTAAATGGAAAGTGACAATAATATATTGAATAAACAAAAAGTAAAAACATTGAAAATAACATACAGAAAGTTTCAGGTGTGTGTTCGCAGGGTACATTAAAATCAAAATTTTGAAGGTCTGACCGCCCGACTAATATGAAATCTGACGTAATATGATACTACGTCAGTACAGAATTGTCATTATTACACATATGCGGAACAACATCATATTCACTTTATTATGACTAAAATAAATATTGTATATTGAAGGGCAACTGATCTTCTTTTTATAAATTCAAAATGAAACCGAAACCCTTTATAATAGTATTATAAGAATGTGAGTAAGGAGCATGCGCAAGAATAAGATGTACATGTAATCGAGCACTCCAAAAAGTGGGGAATTTTTATTGAAAGAATGATATAATAGTCGATTGGTACATTTACAAAGGAAAATACCACGTTCGTCATAGATGTGTTAGTGTGTCAGTGTCAAAATAATCATTGTAATTACTCAATTTCACTTTTCACGTTGGTCAACTGTGGTCAATACTGACCAATATGGCCGCGTCCATGAATGTAAACAAAGACGATAACAACTCACTTACAAATTTACTTTTGTCCAGTTCCCAACCAAATACATCTATTGTGAATAGCTCTGAAATCAATACTGATACACCTTCAAGACCTATACGTTCCAAAAAAAAGGCTAAATCCAGAAAGTCCAGATGAATTACCGGGAACCGCTAGGCAAGTTACTCGGCAGATCAGGCGACGTAACTCACTGGGAGACTTAAGCTCAACAACATCAAAGAAAACCTCAGGTCTTAGAAAAACAATTGCAGATAAAGTAGTAGAAGCTTTGACAAGTCCTGAGGTTCTCGACCAAATTATCCCTGTAATCTCTGATAAATTGTGCGAGTCAATTGGCAATTCACTCAGTAAAACTGTTGAGGCACAGGTCAAATCTGCTTTGGATGAACATATTAAGCCTTTAAAGGAAACTATACAAAAACAACAAGAAACAATAACAGAACAAAAATCAGTTATAAAAAAGCAAGCTGAACTTGTAATGGCCACAAACAAAAGGGTCACCTCAAACGAACAAACACTAAATGAATACAACACAGAGATTGGTGACCTATATCAGCGAATTAATCTTCTGGAAATTCGACTTGAAAATCAGGAACAGTATTCACGTAGAACCAGCCTGAGATTTCATCATATCCAGGTCCCTATAGACAGATCTGGCCGTATAATCCACCCTGTCAACACCGACGATCTTATTCTAAATGTGTGTAATCAGAAGCTCAAACTTAGTATTCAGAAAGAAGATATCGGTAGATCCCATGTCATCGGTAAAGTCCGCAACGGTAAATCACAGGTTATTGTGCGTTTCCTATCATACAGAATCCGCGTGAAAGTATACAGTGCTAAAAAGCGTCTAAAGGGAGATCCGGATAAAATCTTCATAACAGAAAATCTCACCACTTTCAGAACCAACCTTGTCAAAGAACTATCTGACCTCTAATTCAATCATGACATCAACGCGTACTGGACAAATGATGGCCGTATATATGCTAAAAAATCTGAATCCTCCACCAAACAACTAATTCGTAACCACGACGACATCCTCGATCTACTCAGAAACATAGATTTTGTTGAACCCATCATTGATATGGGACGTGTACGTGTCCAGAACAATCTCAGTGCAAACAGTCAAGAGTAATCTTTCAACATGACATACCAGTAATTAAACTATAATGTAAATTCTCAATTGGTTTTGTTTAGTTTATTGTTTTAGCTTTTGTTTTATGTTTATTTCCCCCCTTTTCAAATATTTGTTTGGTATAGCCCATGTTCTAAATTAATAAATTTCCCAACCCAAGGAAATCAAATAGTTTTAAAAAAAATATACAATACAATAGCATTGTCGTATTTGTATGTACTGAGCGGAGGAAAGAAAGAAAAAGGAAAGAACAAATAATGAGGACGGAATATAAAATAACTGATTGAAGAAGAAAGGGAAAAAGGAAAGAAAAAAGAAAAACAAATTTAATCAAATTGTTTTTTTTTTCCATTATATACAACTTTATCGTACATATCACACTCTGTACAATAAATTGCAAACTGGCGAATTTTAGCACTAACAAGAGACCTTGTCACACTGTATTACTGTTGTGTAACAACAGACCTTGTCACACTGTATTACCGTTGTGTAACAACAGACCTTGTCACACTGTATTACCGTTGTGTAACAAGAGACCTTGTCACACTGTATTACCGTTGTGTAACAAGATACCTTGTCACACTGTATTACCGTTGTGTAACAACAGACCTTGTCACACTGTATTACCGTTGTGTAACAAGAGACCTTGNCATACAGAATCCGCGAGAAAGTATACAGTGCTAAAAAGCGTCTAAAGGGAGATCCGGATAAAATCTTCATAACAGAAAATCTCACCACTTTTAGAACCAACCTTGTCAAAGAACTATCTGACCTCTAATTCAATCATGACATCAACGCGTACTGGACAAATGATGGCCGTATATATGCTAAAAAATCTTAATCCTCCACCAAACAACTAATTCGTAACCACGACGACATCCTCGATCTACTCAGAAACATAGATTTTGTTGAACCCATCAGTGATATGGGACGTGTACGTGTCCAGAACAATCTCAGTCCAAACAGTCAAGAGTAATCTTTCAACATGACATACCAGTAATTAAACTATAATGTAAATTCTCAATTGGTTTAGTTTAGTTTATTGTTTTAGCTTTTGTTTTATGTTTATTTCCCCCCTTTTCAAATATTTGTTTGGTATAGCCCATGTTCTAAATTAATAAATTTCCCAACCCAAGGAAATCAAATAGTTTTAAAAAAAAATATACAATACAATAGCATTGTCGTATTTGTATGTACTGAGCGGAGGAAAGAAAGAAAAAGGAAAGAAAAAATAATGAGGACGGAATATAAAATAACTGATTGAAGAAGAAAGGGAAAAAGTAAAGAAAAAAGAAAAAAAAATTAATCAAATTGTTTTTTTTTTTCATTATATACAACTTTATCGTACATATCACACTCTGTACAATAAATTGTAAACTGACGAATTTTAGCACTAACAAGAGACCTTGTCACACTTAATTACCGTTGTGTAACAAGAGACCTTGCATTATTCGGTTTATGCAAACAAAAATGATTTTGTTTTCCCTTCCTCAGAATATTAATATTCTTTAATTAAGACTTTTCTTATTCCATCTTAAGAAGCTGGCTCAGACAACACCATTTCCATTGGTTATCTGGTCAATGAGTTCATACACCAGGGAGATCTCGACAATACACTTATGTCATGTATATTTACTTATTTAGTCTATTTTTAGACGTCAATATTTGTTTATCGATCAATGGGTGGGTTCATTGTAATTCCTCGGTGGTCTCGACTGTACGTCATATCTCGACAATACATTTACGTCATGTATATTTACTTATTTAGTATATTTTTAGTCGTCAATATTTGTTTATTGATCAATGGGCGGGTTCGTTGTAATTCCTCGGTGGTCTCGACTGTACGTCATATATGTACAGATGGTGGTCTATTGTTAGTCACATTTGATCAATTGAAAAGTTCGTTCTACTTCCACGGTGATTTCGAATATACATCATACATGTGTGCATATAAATTGAATAATATTACATAAGTCATATTTATTCGCTGATCAGAGGGTTGGTTCTCTTTATAAATATTATCATTTTCCACTTAGTCTTAAGGGGCCTGTTAATGATCATTCAAATATATGTTTACCCCTTTTCTTTCTATTGAAAGATTTTGTGAAAGTCCACCCTAGTAATTAGCATACTAAGCATTTATTATGTCACAAAGAATCACCTTATTGATAAGATACAAAATGCTTATCTTCAGAAATTCAATTTTGATTATTTTTGAGTACCTATTATTCTT
This sequence comes from Gigantidas platifrons, assembly GCA_002080005.1. NCBI lineage: Eukaryota > Metazoa > Mollusca > Bivalvia > Mytilida > Modiolidae > Gigantidas > Gigantidas platifrons. The sequence continues at coordinate 119,577 of MJUT01000479.1, forward strand.
AAAGTCAATATAATTGTTAAACCTCTGCACAACACGTAACTGATGTCTTTATTTTCTTAAATGCGTTATCTGTCATGTTAAGGTGTAAACTTATGTGAATTGTTTTATATAATGTGTATGTTTATGTAAACTTATGTGAACTCTTGCATAATATATTTTTACATGTAAGAATTTAACCCGGTCTTCTTTCTCTTATATCTGTGATTGAACTTGTGATATTTTTCTTTGTAAAGAAATTCAATATATTATATTGAATCAAAGTCAAACATGTGTAATCTGATAAAATCCCATGTTCCCCATTTTGTATTTCCATAACAAATGTTATCTTTTTTGTACTCAACACTCTGTAGATTTGCTTGTACATTTTTATTGTTTCAGTTGTTTTCATTTTCCCCCTTTTTTACCCTTTCTTATGTTTGTGGACACGATGGCTTGCATATTATACATGTACATGAAATGAGACAATTAGGCTGCCTTGGGCTGCCTTGGATGCCAATTGGTGGTCCTGTTGCCAAATGGGTAACAGCCTAGAGGCATACAGGGCGGCTATTGGATTATTCCATGCTCATACGAGGAAATCAAATAGACCAATAAACCTTTCCGCTTATTCATACAAAGATATATTTTTGACTAACCTGGGTTGCTCATTCCTTTTTGCTGCACTTCTTTGTCTCCAAAGTTTAAATCCAAATGTAAATGCAGTATTTCTTCTTTTCATATTGACATTCATACTTATGATAGGCAATGTCGAGACTAATCCAGGCCCCCAAGGACCAAGCTCCTCCAATTCACAAAATGTAAATTTAGACAAAATAATTTCTCTTTGTAATCTTAATATACGTAGTTTAAGAAATAAAATTGACTTTCTCAATGATTTCGCTGAAGATTTTGATATCCTATTATTAACGGAGACACACCTTGACGAACGAATTGACGAATGTGACATTTTTCTTGAAACCTTTTCAAATATAATCCAGCGTAAAGATAGAACAAATGCGGGTGGTGGTCTACTAATATATGCTAAAGATACGATACGAATGGTAAGAAAACAAGAATTAGAAAATTCAATTGATGAAACACTTTGGGTCGAAATTAATGCTAAAGGTCAATCCTTTCTCCTATGCAACACTTATCGGGCACAATGAACTGACCCAGATTAATGGAACAGATTAATGTATGCAATCGAGTTGGCCACTCAGTTCAATGAAAATATCGTGCTAGTCGGGGACTTGAATTCAAACTTATTTTGTGTAAACAATAACAATCTTGTAGATATTATGAATACATTTGTTTTTAAAAATGTTATTGATAAACCAACCAGAGTTACTGAAAATTCTAGCACTTTGTTAGATCCGATTATTTTGAGTGATAATCTTAATTCTATTTATTCTGATGTTATAAATATAACACGAACTATTAGCGATCATGATGCAGCCGTTGCATATATTGATTGTCCCAAGGGAATTTCAACTACATTTAAAAGAGAAATTTTGCAATATGACAAAATAGACATAGAAAAGTTTGACAAAAATATAAATGAAATTGATTGGAATGATAAGATAGGAAATTTTGATGATGTCGATGATATGTGTAATGAATTTACTAAAACGTTTTTAGAAATAGCTAGGGATTGCATACCTACTAAGGAAATAATAATACGAGAAAATGACAAGCCCTGGTTCAACAATATATTAAGAAAGGAAATTAGAATTCGCGATCGAATACGAAAAAAGGTTTTAATCCACAATAGAGTAAGAGATATAACGAAATTTAAAAAACAAAGAAATAAAGTAAACAATATGAAAAAATAGGTAGGGAAAATTTTGAAAATAACATAGACAATTTTTTACTCGATAATTCAAATTCTAAAACATATTGGAAAATAATAAAAATGTTAATAAAATCAAACAAGGGGAACAATTCTATTCCACTAATCCAAAACACAATTAATGATAAACATTTTGACGATATTGTATATGACGACTCAGACAAATGTGAATTATTGAATAAATATTTCACTTTAATATCTAAATTAAACGAAGAAAATAAAGATCTTCCCGAATTTGAGAATAGAACAGATAATATTATTAATGATATTCAAATACGAGAGAATGAAATAGAAGACATACTGCATACTCTTGATCCAAAAAAAGCGTCCGGCCCTGACCGTATCAGTCATACGATGTTAAAAATATCACCAAAAAAAATAGCAAAACCACTTAAAATTATATTTAATAAATCTTTGGCCCAAGGTAAATATCAATCCACATGGAAAATAGCTCATGTAATCGCAATATTCAAAAAGGGAGATTCCTCTTTACCATCTAATTACCGACCTATATCCCTTATAAGCTGTGTAGGAAAAGTAATGGAGAGGGTAGTTTATAAACATGTCTACAACCATCTTCATGGTAACAAACTTATTTACGAATACCAATCGGGCCTTTTACCCAAGCACTCAACTGTTCATCAATTAATTGAATTATATAACACTATTTTAAATTCACTAGAAAATAAAGAATTTAGTTGTTTTGTATTCTGTGATTTTTCAAAAGCTTTTGACAAGGTATGGCATAATGGACTTATACATAAAATGAAATCATATGGAATAACAGGAAATTTACTATCATGGTTTAAAAATTATCTTCATGAAAGAAAGCAAAAAGTGGTCATCAGAGATTCGTCGTCATCATTGTCTAATGTTTTTGCTGGGGTACCCCAAGGGTCTGTGCTTGGTCCCCTATTATTCCTCATTTATATAAACGATATTGGTGAACAACTTCTTTCTTTAACTAGGCTATTTGCTGATGATACATCCTTGGGGTATTCAAGCTCCAGTCTTGATACTTTAGAATTAGTTATAAATCATGACCTAAATAAACTTAGTACTTGGTCTGGACAATGGCTCATGTCATTTAATCCAGACAAAACTGAAATTATGATCTGTTCAAATGTGGAAATACCCAATAATTTAAATTTCTCATTCAATAGTAAATTAATATCTAATACCTCCAGTCATAAGCATTTAGGTGTAACATTATCTCATGACGCGAAGTGGAGCCAGCACGTAGAAAATATTGCTAAAACTATAAGTAAACATTTAGGAGTATTAAGAAAGTTAAAATTTAAAATGACTAGACAAAACTTAGAAAAAATGTATTTGGTTTATATTCGTCCCATCTTTGAATACGCGTGTGAAGTTTGGGACAATTGTGGTACGTGCCATTCAAACAAATTAGAAAAATTACAGTTAGAAGCTGCCAGAATTGTAACTGGATTGCCCATATTTACAAAGACTGATTCTTTATATTTCGAAACTGGCTGGGAACCATTATATAGTAGGCGTCACAGAAGAAAACTTCAATTGTGTTATAAGATATACAACGGTCTTGCACCGCAATATCTGCATGATTTGATTCCCCCCACTATTCAATCTACCCATTACGTAATGGCAGCGATCTAATAGTCCCCTTTTGTAGACTTTCTTCGACGAATTCGTCATTCATTCCTTCTTCTGTTAGAGAATGGAATAAACTTGAGAACTCTGTCCGTAATCTTGACAGCCCATTAAAATTCAAACGTGCGTTACTAAACAATGCAAATGAAATAAATATTGTTCCTAAACATTTCATGTATGGTCCACGGAAGTTAAATATGATATTAACGCAACTTCGATGTTCAGCTTCTTTCTTGAACAACGATTTATTTAAATCAAATATAGTATCTAGTCCAAATTGTGCTTGTGGTGTTCCTCGAGAAGATGCGTTTCATTTCTTCTTTGAATGTAGTAAATACACCGATATTAGGAGGGATCTGTTAACTTGTGTAAATCGATTTAGAATGAAAATCGATCTTGCTCTACTTACTACAGGTAACAAAAATCTAACTTATGAAGATAACTGTTTAATTGTTAAAGATGTTTACAAGTTTATTAGAAGATCTAAAAGATTCCTCATTGTATAAAGTTATTAATATACACAGCATGATCATCGTGTCCACACCAAACTTCTTTTACCCTTTTTTGTCCTACTGTTTTTCTGTTCTCTTTTACATGTGTAATTGTTACTGGTATACTTTCATTAATGTGCATGCTCTTTTTCATATGTATATGTGTTATATTTATTATGTAATTCCAAGGAGAAGACTTCATAAGTTGGTAAAACTTGTGCCTTATCCTTTTTGTCTCTATGAGCAAATAAAATTGTTATAAACTAATAGTATTACTTTATTGTCATTTATGTATAGCTTAGCACATTGTCACACATTCAAATTAA
>MJUT01000479.1:125250-144759 GCA_002080005.1 Gigantidas platifrons
TTAGAGGAGTTGTTTATTCAGAGTTAGAGGAGTTGTTTATTCAGAGTTAAAGGAGTTGTTTATTCAGAGTTAGAGGAGTTGTTTATTCTGAGTTAAGGGAGTTGTTTATTCTGAGTTAGAGGAGTTGTTTATTCTGAGTTAGAGGAGTTGTTTATTCTGAGTTAGAGGAGTTGTTTATTCTGAGTTAGAGGAGCTGTTTATTCTGAGTTAAGGGAGTTGTTTATTCTGAATTAGAGGAGTTGTTTATTCTGAGTTAGAGGAGTTGTTTATTCAGAGTTAGAGGAGTTGTTTATTCTAAGTTAAAGGGGTTGTTTATTCTGAGTTAGAGGAGTTGTTATATACATAAGAAAAACTAAGATTTTTGTTTAAAACATGCAGTTAACAATATGTGTGTTCATCTCTAATAATCTTATTAGTAAATGCTAATGGTTATATTAATATTTAAATTAGTCAGTCTCTAAAGGTAGAATCACTTATTAAGCATGGTGTAAACAAGAGCTGTAACACCTACATTAACTGCAAAATGTCAAGTGTTAACACCTACATAACAACAAAGGTCAACTGTTAACACCTACTTTAACAACAAAGGTCGACAGTTAACACCTACATTAACAACAGGTCAACTGTTAACACCTACTTTAACAACAAAGGTCGACAGTTAACACCTACATTAACAACAAAGGTCGACAGTTAACACCTACATTAACAGCAAAATGTCAACAGTTAACACCTACTTTAACAACAAAGGTCGACAGTTAACACCTACATTAACAGCAAAATGTCAACAGTTAACACCTACATTAACAGCAAACTGTCAACAGTTAACACCTACATTAACAACAGAATGTCAACATTTAACACCTACATTAACAACAGAAGGTCAACTGTTAACACCTACATTAACAACAGAAGGTCAACTGTTAACACCTACATTAACAACAGAAGGTCAACATTTAACACCTACATTAACAACAAACGGTCAACAGTTAACAACAAAAGGTCAGCTGTTAATACCTACATTAACAGCTAAATATCAATTGTTAGCACTTCATTCCTGTCTTATAATGAAGAATTGTATCTATTTTTTTATTGTGTTCACTATAGATTGAGTGGGTGATTGTTGTTTAACTCCAACTCAGCAATGTTTTAGCTATATCATGACGAAGACAAGTTAATGTTCAATCTGATGATGAAAATGTTCGTTTTGTACTAGACCAACACGCTTAGTTGGATTTTTATAGTGCTAGCTCATTGAAACAACAGTCCGCGGGTAGACATGTCGCCCCACTTGGACAATCCGTTTTAACTCTTTCTCCTTAATACTGCGTGCCTATCGGAGAAGCAACAAATACCAATTTCATAGTTTTTTGTTTCTTCCGATCGGGACTCGAACCCACGATCTACAACACTCGAGGCGAGCATGATAACCATTACACCACCGATGCGGTTCACTACAATGGAGAAACGGAGAGAACATTGTGTTTTCTGCAATTTCATAATATGTTTGGTCTTCAAATCATTTCTTCCACATAGAAAAACAGATACTGCTTTAAAAAGTGGCACAGTTGATATTTTAATATCATTATATTTTTTTAATTTGAATTATATAATTGTATATGCAATGTATGTATTCACCTCTAACCGAATCAGTGGTGAAATGATTAGTGTGTTCTCCTTGAGTGCGATGGAAAGTGGGTTCGAGCCATAGTCGGATCAACATGTACGTCTGTCCTGATTCCAAACTTCTCGCTGTCTGCTTTGTTGGATACACACCAAACCAACCTTAGCTACGCAACTGTGACATTTACTAGTGGCCTTATAAGACAGGTGACCTCTTATGGCACTGTGCCACTGAGGTAATTAAATTAAAATTGCGGCTGCGAAAATGGATTGAAATACCGGTAGCACATGAATACACGGAAACCATAGAACCAACGGTACCATAGGATCGAATAATAAATTTTGTTCCATTCGGAACAAATTCTCTGGCGGACAATATCATCACACTTCTAACGTCTTGGTTCAAATATACAAAGTCTAATTTAAATTTCAATTCTTTTTTTTAATAAATCTAATGACAGACCCTCGAGGATCACAAATAACAAGAATTTAATAGATATTATAATAAGCACTACTTATAATACACAACATACAATAACTGTAGAATGAGGACAATATAAGATGACAGGATAATAGTAAATTTTATCCACCAACCAATGTTAAAATTCAAAACACATTCTGGCTTCCATGATGTTTTTCTTAAAATACTTCTTTTCTTTTCTTTTTTCTTTTTTTTTTCTTTCTTTTTTGTTCTTTTTTCTTTTCTTTTTTTTTTTTTGCTAAAGAAAAAATCCAATTAAATTGCAGCCATACAAAATATACAAAGAAACAAAAATATGAAAGAAATAAGAAACAGAAATCATTGTTTTGATAGCTTCATGTGTTGATGGATTTAGCATTATATCTTCTTTGAAATATATAAAAATGTTATTAATATCACAATTAAATTTAAAAAAAATGAGAAATGAAAAGAAGACAATGTATAAATTACAGAGGCTATTATTCTCTCGAATGGATCTCGCTCATGTAGATTTGAAATGTGACGCATATATAACAATAGTCTATTTGTGTATTTTTTCCCACTGTTATCATATAATAATTTCGAACCCCGTTCATGGCGAGGTGTTCTGGATACAACATTATGTGATAAAGTTTGGCTGTGACTTACGGCAGGTCGGTGGTTTTCTCCGGGTTCTCCGGTTTCCTACACCAATAAAACTGACATCTTAACCCCTAGAGTTTCCGAAACTACTAATTATCCTTTAAGAAACAGTGAACATTTTACCATTCCTAGCTATAGATTTACTCTGACAAATTCATGTTTCTTCCTATCTACACTTCGTGCTCGGAACTCTTTAGATTTGGAGAATAGAAATGTCCCCAGTTATATTAGTTTTAAAAGGCAACTAGTTAACAAACCCTTAGTTCCAGTTTGGTATTCTACAGGTGTACGAAAATGCAGCATTATTTACACTAAATTACGTTATAATTATAGTATTCTTAAACACGATTTATTTAGATTTAATTTAAACGACAATCCTGGTTGTGCTTGTGGTTTTGAGTGCGAAAATGGATTTCACTTTTTTCTTGAATGTCCAATTAATGAACACATCAGAAATACTCTATTTATTGTTAATACTTCAAATTGATATAGATATAATTTTACATGGAAGCGAAAACTTAACTGAAACACAAAATGTTGATATGTTTTCGGCAGTTCAAACATTCATACGTAATAGTCATAGGTTTGATTGATTGTTGCAGGTGTTACTTTCACTAGTTCTTTTTTTTTTCTTTTTCTTTGTAAAATGTACTTTGTCTTTTCTTGTAATAGGTTAATTTCACTTATACATTGTTCTAATATTTATTTTCTTGGGTTTTGTCATGTATTATGCTGTGTTGTAAATTATAGGGAAAGAGCGTTTATAATGTTGTTATAACTTGTGCCCAATCCCATACAAGCAATAAAATATGCTTAGTTAAAAAAATATTAATAAAACTGACCGCCACGAAATAACTGAAATAGTGTTAAACACCATAAACCAAACCAAAACATATAATAATTTAGATGAAAGATAAATAAATTCATTATGATAGAAATCAAGCATAATACTTTTTTCAAGTCTTTTTCTGTTATTTTCTCACACCTGCGAATCTTAAACGAGAGTCGCGTATGATTTCTTTGTGTGTTCCTTACGTATGTGAGACATATGTGACATACATGTGCGACACATATGTGGTATACAAGTGTGGCACATGTGCGACATACATATGTGTTACATTTGTGATACACATATGTGCTACATGCATTGAAATTGTATTCTGTGTGCATAAAGAGTACATGTGATGGAACGATTATTATACAATATTGATGACTTTCGATGAGGTGAATACAAGGATTGATCAATCCATGGAACATGATATTCACCGAGGCATCCGAGGCAATCCTTGTATTCACCGAAATTGAAAGTCATTAACTGTTTTATTATATGACATTAAATCAAATTTGAATTAACACCAAACAGCGCCGACTTTGTTCCCCATACACCCCTGTCTGCACAACGTCTGCCATTATTAATTTAATTGTGTATCAAAAGCAATTAGAAAGAACGCATCTGATTAGTCGATGACAAAGCTTAACCCGATGATGATTGGCTACTACTTTTAAGATAATTGGGAAACACCATTTCTATTTTAAAGTGTCTGGAGGAGCTTTGGAATATTATGTTCACCTCTCGTGACTTTTTGTGCTTGAATATAACGTTTTATCAACGAACGTTACTAGGGACATCAGCCAATCAGAAAAGACATTATCTGAAGTCATATATAATATAAAAAATAACAATAAAAAATGTTTCTCTCATTCTTCCATTATGACGTCAGTAAAAGGCACTGCTTTCAGTCGGTATGGTTTAGGATGTGCGAAGATTCCTTGTGTATTGTCTAGTGAAGGTCGACTGGCCTCATCTTCTGGTATAAGTTTGAATCGGTGTACTATTGACGTAATGAGAAGATAAAATTCTGTATTTGCAAGCTCATATCCAGGACATTTTCTTATTCCTGTGCAAAATAATAATATATACATATTTATAGCATAACATTAAGCATCTGAATATATATATATATAAATAGAGAGAGAGATCCGTCTGCCATGTTTTGATAGTGTCGACCATTTTTTGCATAATTATCTACAATTGGTAAGTCTCCCACTATGCGACATTCACTCTATTCCCATCAAAATTTAATTACTTAGTATTCAATAACTCAACATTATATCACCCAATACTCTATTACTCAATACGAGACACTATCACTCATTACTGGTACTCTATTACACGGTTGACTACCTCCACCAATAAAACTCACCGCCACAAAATAACTGAAATACTGTAGAATGTGGCGTTAAACACTATGACCTTAACCCTATTACACGGTTATATATACCTCATTGGTATATAAATGAGTACTATATTACTCAGTAGTTATATTATGTTACCCGACTGTTGTACTTCGTGGATCAGGGACTACCTACCATTCCGGAACACCTGATTTCATCTCCGGTTTTCAGTGGAGTTCCCGTTGTTCATTTGTTTTAGATGGGATTCGTGTCTAATTAAGAAATAAATCATGGAAGCCAGAATGTATTGGGAGTTTTAACATGGATTGGCGGATATTAGTATTTTATCCCAAGCCAGAAGCGAGGGATAACATTTACTAATATCCGCCAATCCATGTTAAAACTCAAAACACATTCTGGCTTCCATGATTCATTTCGATTCTGATATATCTAAGAGTACAAATACGGTAGTATACTTTGATTGGAAGACGATTTATGCTGCCAATGGAAACGTCAGTCACATTCATCGGCGCATGTGCTAATGAGATAATACGAAGAAATAATTCTGGTTTTTTTTTTTAACAAAGGGAAAGAGTGAGGTCATTTTAGAATGTGCATTTTGTATGTTATTTGGTTATTTGTATTTATTTATGTATTCTGGTGTCAAACACAATTTCAATATCAGATGATGTTCGTGTGTTTTAACAGTAATGCAACATATTCCACTAGTGGAGTAGGAACTGCTTACTCTTCCGGAATACACTCCAGTTTATAATGGGGTGCGTTCTGTTCAATCTTTAAGGTGTCTGTGTAGTGTATTGTGGACCATTGTTAGTATTTTCGTCTGTTTCCCCCTTGGGTAATCTATATTGTATGTCCTTCGATGTATGGCTTCAGAGTACCTCTCTGGTCCTCTATAACTCAGTACTCCATTGCTCAGTATTAGATTACTCGATACTCTATTAAACAATACTCAATTACATACTACTCAATGATTCAATACTATTTTACATGGTATTCTGTTACTCAGTACATTTTAACTCAGAAATATATTACTCAGTACATGTTAACTCTGAAATACATTACTCAGTACATGTTAACTCAGAAATACATTTCATAGTACTCTAATACCCAGTGTTGTATCAATCAGTACTCTATTGCTCAGTACTTTTTTACTCTGTGGGTTTTTACTCAGGGTTTTATTACGCAATACTCAACTCTCTATTACTCTTTATTACTCATTACGTTATAGGCAACTATACTTATGTTTTTTAATATTGTACTTAAAGATACCGATTTAAAAAAAAAACTATTTATATTTGTATCATTTGTAAAAGAAAAAAGTATATAAGTTTTACCTAAGCCAAAAGCAAAGTTTCTGTTGTTACCGGTGAACTCTCCGTCTTTTGTCAGGAATCGGCGTGGGTTAAATTTGTTAGACTCTTTGAAATAATCGTCATCAAAATGAACAGTATCAACGTTAAACAGAACCAGAGCATCCTTTGGTATAGTGTATTTGCCTACTACTGTATTTTCTGTCGGTGTCCGGGAAAAGAAACGATTAAATCCGTTAAATCTCAGGATTTCTGCCAATACAGCTTGACAATATGGCAGATGATGTCTGTCGTTGTATGTCGGTAGCCGATGTTTACCAATCTTCTGACATATTTCTTCGTGCATTCTCGACTGGACGTCGGGGTACAACATAAGTATTAGAAAAGCCCAGTAGATATTTGTGGAAGGCCCTTCTGAACCAGCAACGAACAGATCCCACATAATCGTAATTACATTCTCCTCTGTAATTATAATTACATATACAATTATTAGAATTAATTAAATGGAAACGTGTGAACTGCTAACCCTTACTGAAGTCGTAGAAGAGTTGATGTCTTATTTATGTTATTTATGCTTATTTGCGTATAGTGATGTCCAGGACATATTGTGTTGTTTACTTCGTCTTGTGTACCCTATGTTGCCAGTTTCTCTGGATTATTCATTTTTAATTGCCCCTTCGGTATTCTCTAACGTTTATTTGTCCTGTGTCTTGTGTACTCTATGTTACCAGTTTCTCTGGATTATTCATTTTTAATACCCCCTTCGGTATTCTCTAACGTTAATTTGACTTGATATGCTTCCGTTTTGTGTTATTTATGGATACAATCATAAATCAAATGAAAAACAAAAAATACCACACTGTGACGAGTGTCGGGACAGTTCCAATATACAACAGGTGCGGATCCAGGGGGGCCTTAAAATTGGAAAAAATATGATTTTTTTGCGTAAAATCGTGATTTTTCACACGAAATACCAAAAAAATTGCCATATTTTAAGTGCCCCCCCCCCCTAACTTTAAATCCTGCATCCGTCCCTGTACAATAGCAAATTCATGAATAGAGGTAATATCGATACCCCTACAACAAATGTAACACACAAATACAAGACCGGTCACTTTCCTGGCTTGGTAACGATACTCCTAACACACAAATACAAGACCGGTCACTTTCCTGGCTTGGTAACGATACCCCTAACACACAAATACAAGACCGGTCACTTTCCTGGACTAGTACAGACACTTCAATTAAAATATCCGTTTATAATTTTTAAAGAGTTATTGTTAAAGAGTTAAAAAAAAGTATTGTAAGTCAAGAAATCCTTTAAAAATGGTCCAATCAAATTGCAGTTCCGATATGCAAATTATCATATTGTCATTAGCCTGAACACCAAGTGACAGAATTCCCATTCAAAATTTAGGAGGAGTTGCGAGCACAAACTCATGATCAAATATTCTAAATGACAAAAGCGATAACTCCTTTAAAACATGTCAGATCAAAATTCCATAATCAGGGCTAGATTAAGCCTTAGTCAAAATAAGCACGTGCTTATGGCGTCAAGGGGGGTGGGGCAAATCTGGCTACAAGGCAATTTATTTTATCAGCCAGCTTTTATGCTCAAAAACACACCAAAATTCCCAAAAATGTAGGACAAATGAAATAAAACATTAGGTATATTTTACAATTATGTTGAGTCTGGGCATCAAGGGGTGGTGTTAGTGCTTACATTATGCTAGTGGAAGGTGCGGGAGCACGTAGGTTGACCTGTACTTAGGGCATAAATCCGGTCCTGGCCATACTGAATGATATGGTATTTTGATCTGACGAACCTTTGTGATGGACGGACGGACGGACAAGACACCAACAATATATCTAACCTAAGGGTACATTATGAAAAGAAAAGTCAAGAGAACAGCACAACATCAATTTTTACATACGAACAGAAATAAAATAACAAAAGTTATGTGTATCTACACTATGAATTATTCTCATTAGAACTGCCACTTATAGAGACCGCGAGCTATGCTCATCAAGACTGAGTTGCTACATTAAGACTACGAGTTATTCCAGACAGGACAATGTGTTGCGGTCATTGTTTAACTATGAGTTTTGGTCTTCAAAATTAACGGTATGAGATATAAGTAACTTCATCAAAACTGGGTTATGCTCTTCAAGACCTTATGCTATGTCCATGATGACTTGAATAATGCTATGCCCCACTGCGTTTTGATCATCAAGATCATGAGATGACGCGCAGAAATCAACGCATTAGTAATTATATCCCTTTGCTCGTAACTTTTCTTATTACATAGCAGAACAAACTTAATTTAAGTTTACCTACCAGGCAAAGGATTATCTTTAATCTGCTCATCCAATAAACAATCAGTGATGTCACGTGGGTTATTAGCTATCCAGGTTTTCCTGTGGTCAAATAAGATGACTTTCACCAACTTAAGAATACGGTGATATCTGTCGCAGATCTGTCTGATTCCCGTTGGATCATATGGGATGTACTTCACGAAGGGGAAGTAATTTGCTAGACAGGTAAAACTAAATGACCCAATGATCTCATTAGCGTCTAATATAACATTGGTTAATTTTGTATCATTAAAATCATATCGGCGTCCAAATGCTATCTGTCCAGACACATTAGCTATCGTTGTAGCTATAATCCGTCTTGGATTAAAAGCCTTTCCTTGTTGTCGATCAAAAATAGATAGCATTTCATATACTTCTCTTTCAATTAGGGATTCTTGCAAAGGAGTGCCAACACCGAACCTTTTCAGGTTTTTCACCACTAATTTCCTGATTCTCTCCCTCATTTCATCATTAGAAGATATCACGCCTATAATAAGAATTATTGTTAAAATTTACAGATGCAGCTACGTATATCTTACATCATATACCGACACAAGTCATAGCATTCGCAACACAGGCACTTGTTTCATTCAAAAAATATATGCCCCCTTCTATTCGCTGAATATTCTTGTCCTATTCGTCTGAGGGGAGCCCGGTAGGTATATTTAAATGTGGCAGTCGAAAAGAGAAATATCTCGGGAGTGTAACGATATAATTGGGTCAGCGAAAGGATCACAAATAAGCGAAAAATATTGAGGCGAAGTGGAGAAGGGGAAAAGGGCAGATGTTTACCCTGAAGTAAGGAAAGGAGGGGGCATATATTTTTTTAGTGAAACAAGTGCCTGTGATTCGCCATGATTATCTCAACGGAAAAAATGCGCTTAAATTTTCCAAACTGAAGACAATGTCATTGACTTTCGTTCGAATATTGGAAAATTGGGCATAAAATGTAGTTTATATCTTGCGCATGAGATCTGTAAGTCATAGCCACGATATATAGATGAAATATTGTTGAAAGTGGCGTTAAACACCATTAACCTAACCTAACCAAAAGTGTTTTACATTTGTCGTCTTAATGTATATTGCATAATCTTTATCAGATGAAGGCGTTGTCTTTTGTAAATAAGAAAGTGGTGTAAACCGAACTTGGAATCAACAAGCCGACCAACCAAATGAATATACTATACCATACGATATCATTTACAGTTACCTCCAATTACTGAGTTTACCTCCCTTTTCTTTAAACTTATTAATCCACAAATATGAAATTGTGGAGATTTTATCAACGCGTCTTGATTTTTTTGATAATTAGGAGATAACTGTATTGTTTTTGAAAATTTCACGACATCAATTGGAGATATTTGCGACAATTAAATCGACATTTGATGTCGTGAAATTTTCAAATACATTTACAGTTATCCCCATCCTAATGTAATCATGTGCATAGATGTGTATTGCCACAATATTGACAAGATTGCATAAGCGTTAAAATTCTAAAAATGTCTCATGATATTTCAACCGTGGAATTGATACCTTGAAAATTACAGCATTTTCCAATCACAGACCAGGAATATTAAACAACTACATTAGAATTATTATTTATATCACGTTAGATAATTTTGGGTATATGTTTGTATTTACAAATATTCTTACCTGCATTTTTCAACAAAGTCGTGAACAAATAGTTTGTCGCTCTGTTTGAAAACACTTGGCTATGGTTAAGAACATATTCCTTGATATTTTCATATCCATTCACTACAACATATAGCTTACTTCCTAACCGGAAGCTGAAAACATCGCCATATTTTTTCCTCCATTTCTTGTATATTTTCTTGGTGTTTTTTTCGTCAAATCGATCAAGACATCCAATCAGTGGAAGTGTCATGGGGCCTGGTGGTACATTCGATGGTAGTTGTAAAAACCAGTTTAAAAGTACCACAATAGTAATGATTAGCAAAGCTGTTGTATAGACGTGGTCATCGAAAACTGATTTCAACATACAATCAGAGGCGTCATTCAATATTTTTGAAAAGCACCGATAGTAATGCAACATTATTTCGTCTGAAATAAAATAAATTATAAACTATAGGGTGTACATGTTTTCGCACATTGTGTTTTTGTTGTATTTTTAAATGTCCTCATTTTTTTTTTTTTTTCTTTTTTTTTTTTTGTTAAATAGATAAATTCTGACTTTATGAAACTCTTAAAGATATAAAATTGTATCCCATACTTTATTCTATTTTCCTTTTGCGGCTTATTGCCTTGCTATATTCCCTTTTTCTCTGACAAACCTTAGATAACTATTAGATGTAGCCATCAGATGAAGCAAGGTTTTTGTAGACAAATCACATGATATGTTGACAAAATTATATTGTTTAGAAATGACCATATTGGTAGTGTAATGGTTAGCGCACTCGTGTCAATCCACAGACTATAAAATTTGTATTTTGTCATCCTCCTCTAGTCACTCAACATTAGTGAGAAAGAACAAAGATTGGTGACTCTATCAACCACACAAATAATGTGTCCTATTATAGTGGCATGTCTAACCGTGGACTGTTGTGTCAGTGAGCTAGCCTATAAAGTCCAATTCATTGTGTTGGCTTAGTACAAAATCATTTCGTCGAATGCAACTTTTTCTCGTCAGAATAGAGCTGAAAAATTTTCCAGCAATTACTCACCCATTTACTTACTAGATATAAATTGTTCTCACCCATTTACTTACTAGATATAAATTGTTATTGACTTCTTATAATACTTAACACAGTCGTAATAGTCACAACACGTTGACAACAGTTTTGTCAGCTCGGCAACAACGGTTGATACTGACGATTACACAAGATACAGCAAGGGATATGTTTCAACCTCATTGTTAATTTATAATCATGACGAAACTGCTTTGAAAAATATTCCCACAGAACTCCTTAAGTATTTATTTATTAATGTGCTCTTTTATTTTAATGAGCATATACATGTTTAAATGGTGAAAATGTGGTGCATAGTAGGGGTGCCTATTGACCATTTGTATAACATGATTATACGGTTGAAAAGAGAAGTATTCCTTCCATTAGTCATATGTAACATATCACAGATTTCTCTGTGTAACTTTAAATATGGTGAACGGAATATGTACAACGTAGATGTAACAATCCTCATTGATGGTTTGGTTTGGTTTGGTTTGGTTTGGTTTATGGTGTTTAACGCCACTATCAACATTATTTCAGTTATATCGTGACGGTCAGTTTTATTGGTGGAGGAAACCGGAGTACCCAGAGAAAACCACTGACCTGTCACAAGTCATTGACAAACTTTATCACATAATGTTGTATTGAGTACACCTCGCCAATAACGGGGCTCGAACTCATTGTAATGTAAGTGGTGGTAGGCACTGATTGCACAGGTAGTTGTAAATCTGCTATTCTTCACGTTTGATAGTTTCGATGTCAGATAAACAATTCCAAAGATATTTTTGTGGTGACTAATTATTTCCAAAGTCTAAGTAATATTTATTTTGGATGAAATTGGCCCAGAAGTAATAATTTGAGACGGACGGACCGACGAAGATGAACGCCTTTTTGATGGTGGTAGTTCACTTCTCTCTTTGAGTCAGGTTAACTAATAATACACACAAGTCGACTGGAATAGAATACACAGTCTTTATTATAGGATCAAACGCTTTCAGGAGTTTATGCATGTGTAAACGGTGTCGATGCACTCACTCACAAACTGAATAAACGCCCGACGGATTTTTACACATGCATGAACTCCTGAAAAGGACAGTTTAATCCTTATAATTCTTTAATCAAATTATGACAAACACACTTTTATTTTAATTGTTAAACTGATTTCATGCTTGTTTTCAATCGAACACTATCGTAGTTTCCCGTCGTTGCCCGACATATTGTTTACACTCGTTACACAAAAAAGTAGTTCCAACACGCAAAAGTCAATCAAGTTATGGACTAACTCGAATAATACTGCGCCCTCGCTAGATAAGGTTAATGACGCGACCAGCGGGAGCGTAATATAACGACTGGATTATTTGGGTTAGTTATGAACTGAACAAAACCAAACAGGTGACAGTGTCCAATCAAAAGGCACGAAAACGATATGCATTAATTCTATAAGAATAATATCACCAATCAACATATTTTTTTTAATATTTTTAAATACAATTTGATATAATTTTTGATATTTTAAGACAGAAATTATATCATTCTAGACATATAATTAACTTATATTGAGAGTACCTGATGAAGGTTATTCCAGAAACGTGTCGTGCGCAACCTGATGAAGGTTATTCCAGAATGTACTTTGAAAATATACTAACCTTTAAAATAAAACATAAAAAGTCAAAAGATTAAAATTGAAAAAAAAAAATGTACGCATTTATAAAAATGCGTGTACTTCCTGCTGAAAATTGCAACAACTCCTATCATTTTTTCATATTATACATTTATACTAACCTTATAAAATAAAGTACAGGAGTCAATTGAGAAGAATAACCTTATCGAGCTTGTATTTATACATCGTCGCTAATCCACGGTTGATCGCCCTCAGACACTTTCATACAGACTGAGCGCACGTTACTGCGACGCCTTTTAAATAACATTAATTTCTGATTTAATGTGGTTGTTATTAGTTTTTATGATGCCATATCTACATAATCTTTATATCACAATAAACAGTAGGATATGAGGAATCATTTTCCGACAATATTTATGAAATATATTGATATTTATTCTGTCGTATCCCACCACGGAATCCTCCTTCCGTCTTAAAAACGTCCCGTCAGATGTAACATTTCTGTTACAAATTGATAAGATTTTCGGGCATTTCACGAAAACGCATTCACGGAAATCGCACCAAATCTGCTAAGAAAGTAAACGTCAAAATTCTTCCAACGTAATATTCTCGATGGCCGTTTTCTGTTGAGGTTTTTTGTTTTTATCCGCATGTATTTAAGTCCATTCAATGTGTCAGATACTGAACTGAAATGCTGATCACCAACTTTAAAGGCTTTTCCCGATAAATTTAGGTGAAGTTGAGTAAATATTTGTTCACTGTTATGCAGATCTATATTGTAAGAAATAATACAAGAAAGTTTGAAGATGACTTTTGAAGGATAAAGAAATATTGACCGAAATACGCAGTCTGAATGAAATGTCCACTTCTTAATTTTACTAAAAAAAACAACGTCGCTTGGAAATTTAACAATTTATAACGTAGCACACAAATCAATCATCGAAATTTGTATGTGCCAAGCAATTAGTTCTATTCAAAGGCTACCATTAATACCAAGCATGCGTATATTAAAATTAAAACAAACACGAACAGAATAAAATGCCAAGTCTGAATGGATTGTCCACTTCATCAATTCCACGTGATCAGTTTGAGATGCCTCTGTCAAATTATTTTATTACTAGTATCCTGACATCGACATCTCGAACTACGAAACAGACTATAGCAAAATACGTCACGAATTTTGATCACGTGGTGTAGTTCTAGGGTACAGTAAAATGGCGGACGATTCAAAGTGAAGTTTTGATTATTTTGTCGGATATACGCTGTAAAAGGTAAGGAAATGTCAATATTTTTGCAGATTTGAACTAGAAAATATGTCTATATATGAAATCTCACCTGCACTTGATCTGACACAATCCGTCCATGCCAAAATATCCATCGGAATGCACCGTGGGGTCAAATTTAAAATTTCCAGAATACCCTTGATAGGGCTTGAAACGAGATTAGGATGAAGATACAGACACAAATTTCTTCGGAATCCTAATCTCAACGAGATTAAACTTTACATAATAAAACATTTGTTTAAAACTTGTCAGTATATCTTGATTTCACATTATGATGCCCTCCTAAGGCGATTTGAA
This sequence comes from Gigantidas platifrons, assembly GCA_002080005.1. Taxonomy (NCBI): domain Eukaryota; kingdom Metazoa; phylum Mollusca; class Bivalvia; order Mytilida; family Modiolidae; genus Gigantidas; species Gigantidas platifrons. The sequence goes on from MJUT01000479.1 coordinate 139,722, forward strand.
TCCATAATTCTATCCTGACAGTTCACTTGTACTTTTGAATGTTTTGTAGAAACCCAATAGGCAAACTACGAGTGTATCCGCGGTTTTTATATCCCTCAGTTGTAATACAGTGGGTGATATGTTTCTACATCTAACATTTATTCGCCGGAAATGGCAATTTACTCAAAGAAATATTACACAGTGTAAATAAGTTCCAAATCATATCACACATCCAACAGTACGTATTACACACGATATAACATAAGCAGGAAATCAATGGGATTTTATTGGTTGTTAAATACATTCTTATGTATGCAAATTCCTTATGTGTCACAACACATTAAAAAATAAGTACTTCAAAAATTCCGTGTGGATATTTCTAAAGAAGATCATGTTTACACATTATGCTATATTAACAAGTTTGGAACCGATATCTGGTATAGTGTGTAAAATCGCCCTTTTGTCTATGGAGTTAGGATTATAGTGTTTGACGCCACTTTCAACAATAGTTCAGTTATATCGTAGTTATATATGTGTTTTTTAAGTGTTGTATGTGGAAGCATGTGTTTTATAATGTATTACTGAATTTTACAATGTATTACTGAATTTTACAATGTATTACTGAATTTTACAATGCATTACTGAATTTTACAATGTATTACTGAATTTTACAATGCATTACTGAATTTTACAATGTATTACTGAATTTTACAATAAAAATAAGAAATCGCTCGAAAAATAAAAGTTATTAAAGAATAATATATTCATGTATTACTTGTTACAATTATTTTCAAAACAACACTAACCTGTTACAAATATGCTTTCCGAAACAACTCTAACCTGTTACAAATATGCTTTCCGAAACAACTCTAACCTGTTACAAATATGCTTTCCGAAACAACACTAACCTGTTGCAAATATGCTTTCCGAAACAACACTAACCTGTTTCAAATATGCTTTCCGAAACAACACTAACCTGTTACAAATATGCTTTCCGAAACAACACTAGCCTGTTACAAATATGCTTTCCGAAACAACACTAACCTGTTACAAATATGTTTTTCAAAACAACACTAACCCGGTACAAGTTAGTTCCTTTGAATATAAGAGTGCAGCTGAGAATGATTTCCTTCTGGTGTAAGCTTATATTAACCATATTATATAACCATTATATTTTATGGCAAAAATTGTTAAAATGTGGTATATCTGGTAATCTATTGATTTTAACCAAATCTATTCCTTAAAAATGGGGGAGAAGCCATGTTAAATTCACTTGTTGATCTTTTTATGGTAGTTTCTGACCTCGAAGTAATCCCTAGTGAATGGAAAAAGGGAATTATTAAACCTTTCCATAAATCTGGTTCAGCAATGGATTTAGATAATTACAGGGGCATAACTCTTACCTCCAATGTGCATAAATTTTTCTCTAAGATTTTAGAGGAGTGTATTATGTCACACTTGGAGGAGAATAATATTCTAGGGGAAGCCCAAGGTGCCTTTCGTAGAGATAGACGTCTAGAGGATCACTTTTTTTTACCCTACATGGGTTATGTTCACTTCAAAAATATGCTAAGAAGAAGACGTACATAGCCTTCTTAGATCTATCTAAGGCCTTTGATAGAGTCTGGAGAGATGGTCTGTTTTATTTGTTGTGGGAGAATGAGATACAAGGGAAATGCTGGCGCCTTTTGCGGTCTATCTATGATGGTGTTTCGAATAAAGTCGTTTTGGTGATATCTCTACTGAATGGTTCGGTCAGGAAAATGGACTGAAGCAGTGTTGGGTCTTATAACCTACCCTGTTTTCAGTCCTTATGAACGACTTAGTTCATATGCTTGATGAAGTGAGGATAGGTATAGATGTTGGGAAACAACTTATTAATTGTTTATTGTTTGACGATGATATTGCTCTCACCGCTGAAACTGAGGAGGAACTGCAAAGGTTGCTTGATGTTGCATCGGCATTTGTTATAAAGTGGAATCTATCCTTTAACTCTAACAAGTCAAAGGTTTTGCTTGTTGGAAAAAGGGTCAATAGATCTAAACAATGGAAGCTTGGATCTGACCTGATAGAGGAGGTGAACGAATATAAGTTGCTATATATTGGTTATGTATTTTTTTTAGGTCTCTGAAGTTTAATTATCATATAAATTCATATGTAAAGGAGATTACAGATCAAAAGTTGAATTACTGTATCCATATACTTGGTGAACATGGAAATTTTAACAGGTTAAGTTTTGGAGACGCTTTATGGCATTTGGTTTTTAAGACCATCTGTGTCCCGTGGATGCTCTGTTTGGTTTCCATCCTCTATCGGTCATGTTGAATCAATCGTTGGAAAGTATACAGTACAAGATGGCTAAGCTTATTATGAATACTAGGATGAACATACCTAAATCAGCACTGTTTTTGGAGCTCGGTTGAAAACCCGTCTATACCTTCATGAACCGACAAAGGGTAGCATATTATGCACGTTCTCAGAATCTGGCAGACGGTCGATTGTGTAAAGTAATTTTTAATATGCTTAGAAATTCTGAGAATTCCGAGTATCATACATACTTTAAAAATGTATTTATAGATCTTGGTTTAGATCATTATGTACAAAAAGCTATATATATTGAAGTGTTTAAATCTGTTTGTGGTCAATCAGTAAGGCAGAGTGAATTTGGAAAAGTATCATACAAAAGCAGCCTGTCTATGCATAAGAATTGTCGAGTTTCTATAGGTAAACAATTATTCTTGTCTAAGGACTTCAATTTTGACGCTTCTCGTTTAAAAAGCTCTTTGCCAGAACAAATTGATTAAGCGTAAATGTTACCCTATTTAGGATGTCACTTTCGGATAGTGTTCTGTATGTCCTCTTCATAGCGTCGAGGACTTACAGCACTTTGCACTAGAATGCCTATTATATGAAGATATACGGGCAGACATTTTTAGTCAAATAGAATTTGTGTTCTCCAGTAGTCATATGGATGTCAAGTTTGAGGAGCTTTCGTCATACTATAAGCTTTTATTTATGTTTGGCGACTATGGATATGACATCAGTGCAGAAATTGGTGGAAGAACTGGATTATTTAACAAAACTGTATCTTGTAAAAGCTTTTAATGTGAGAAAAATTGTTTTAGAGAACTAGAAGTTATACTAAAGATGATTTAAACAGTGTGTTGTAATTTATGAATTTATAAATGTAGAATGTAGCCAAGAAATGTATGATTCTGTTGTTTGATTGAATATTTTTACTATTTAATGGTAAAATACTGTTTTATTTTCTTCAATTCAGGTCATCAAACTAATGGCAATTGTACTTTTAATATTACATTATTTTAGAATACTATAATATAGTGCAGTATACTGTTTTATGATACAGTGCTTGTATTTTTACATTTTAATGGAGAAAATATTTCTAAGTAGTGCTTGTTACATGAATTGTTTTAATACATTGGACAGTAGTTCTTATTCACTATTATTGTACTAATTAATGTATCAATTATATTTTTATATGCATTGTACATAGCTTTAAGGACGCAACCATTGTTACCCCGACAGTGGTTGCCCCCGTTGTAAAGGGGTAGTATCCAAATAATATATATATATATATATATATGTGTGTATTCAAAACTAATAACATGTGTTAAACTAAATAGTGAATTTTCAAAGTTTTTTTCTTGTAATGTTGGATTATTGCAAGGGGAATCTTTATCACCATTTTCATACTCTATCTATGTAAATGAAATTGAAATTGGATTGATCAAGCAAGGTATTGAGCCATGTGATGTAAAAATGTTAAATTTGTATCTATTTGTGTATGTCGATGATACAGTTCTTTTTAGTGAAAGTATAACTGAATTACAAAAAATGATTAACATCACTACCTCTCCCTCTGCAAAAATGAAGCTGTTTTTTTTTAATTAAGACAAAAATATATACCAAGGTATTATCATCTAACTCATAATATAAACAAAATGGGTGGCATGTTGTCACTGTGCAATGTAAAACTGTTAAGTAATATAGCTGTGTTTGTGAACGAACTGAAAAGTTATTTTAATCTCAATGTTCGTAGTATGGTCTTTTGCCTGTTTACTTACTCATTCTGTTATTTGTATTTGTATACATGTTGATGTAGCTCATGTTTGTGTCTGAGTGTACCAACAAAATCTTGAAATCTTGACAAATATGCTTTTCAAAACAACACTAACCTGTTACAAATATGCTTTTACTCTCTAACCTGTTAAAAATTTGCTTTTCAGGGCCGTATGACCGGGACTTTTGCTACCCGATATCACACTAACGTATTTCTGGGGAACTAGCTATTTGTCGTAAAAGATTCAAAATCGCTAGAAGTTTTCCATATTTTATTTACAACCGTATATTTCAACGGTCAACAACAAAACTGAAGATCACAATAATAACAATAATACAAATATAAAACAGAGTAATTAAAAATGAACGATAGACAGGATTAATAATAAATATACCTAATGGCGGTTTATATAACAATTTGCGTTATATCGAGGATTAACTAAATTATAATTTATCAAAAGCTTGTCAAGTCCAGTTGTGACAGATTATAAACAATAAGTGTTAATGGAATAAATTTTCCTCTGATCTTTGAGACACAATTTTGACAAAAGTGGGGAATAAACTGCATTAATTATTTATACACATAAAGAGATTATTTTGACATGTAAAACAAATGTAACACTTAGTTTAAAAATGGAAATAATAATGAACTATAAAACAAAATTAAATATGAATTATTGAAATAAAGAATTTCGAGAATTACATTTTCCGAGTTACTAAATGTGTCGGTTATAGCCGTAACTACCATTGAAGCAGACGAGCCATGTCTGATTTTCAGGGGAAAAAGAAAAAAACAGAGAGAAGGGGGAGACGAATAACTGAAAGCCAACTTGTTTCAATCATCGACCATGACACCATTTCTTGGCTATTGGTTCATTATAGGTCTCTGGTCAAGTGTTCTCGAAAATGTACAGTCAAAATCCAAATGACAGGCCGCAGTCGATGCTTCATCATATATCACTCTGTGTTACTCAAATTC
>MJUT01000488.1:1874-22043 GCA_002080005.1 Gigantidas platifrons
ATTACTTCCAGTTGTTATCTATAAATCTTTGGTCAACTACAACTTTCACATGAAAAGGTTATTGGTATATATGACTTTATCTGATGTATGTACTTTTAAGTGACATCTTTATTTTTATATAATGGTGCCATGTAAACATTTTGGCATCTGTGAAATAGAATACATGTTTGATGGGAGGAGTCTGAGATTAGAAAGAGTGTGTGAATGCTGGGACTAGTATACTGTCAGTATAATAGTCCCAGGTGAATGTAACTTGTAAGGGAGACATGTTTTGACAATCATAACTGTAACATCATAAATTAATTTGGATAAAATTTTTTTAGAACTTTACATATTGGATTAATAAAGTAAAAGCTTCTCGTTTAAATAAGATCATTACTTAGTGTAAAAGTAAGAACATTATAGGGCTATGTTTTTTTTTTGTTCAGAGATTTTTTTCGGACAACACGAGAGTTAGAATATTTATTTTTTTTGTCGCGAATTTTTTTTTCCAGAATGTAACATTAGGTTATATGACAAAAACTCTGAATCAGATTATTTTTTTTCTTCCACCCCCTGGAAGTTAAATGATTCGTCCCTAAGAGGAACCTTTGATTCAGTAGCTTCCATATTAGCAGCAACCATATATCAAGGAAATCCTTATAGGAACCACAAGCTCTTGAATATCTTATCAATTGAAATATATACTACATATGAGGTTAAAATCGTGAGTGATCCTTTATCCAGTTTTTCAGTTAGCCTTCATCGTCCATTTTCTCTCTCTCCTCTTATTTCTTTTTTTTTCCATGTCATGTTACTTCAAAATCTCTAAACAATATTCACAGCTACCATGGCATGTATTTGGCCAAATTTATTCAGAGGAAAATCCTGTGGTCTATCCCAATTTAACAAATAGAACAGTGTACAACTACACTTATAAAGTAAAAGGTTGCAATGGTCGCAGTATCGGTGTCATTCAGTGATGATTAGTATGGTTTTCATAACGTTTACTAGGTCAAATGAATGCAGTCAACTGTAAAATTGACTTGTTATCTGGACAGCACGTGGCTCTCGCACACAATATAATAAACATGTCACACGTTTTATGAATTTAAAAAATACACACATCTAATGATCTGTAAAATGTTGACAAAAAATTTAATTAAAATCCACAAACCATTCTTATCTTCAAAATTGCGATGGTTCACCAGTTGCATGACGTTTTCTTTTATGTAGATATGTTTATCTGCTTGAACTATCGTTAGCGTAATGGTTTGCTTGCTCGCTTCGGTGCGGTACATCCCGAGTTCGAGTCCAGTCGGGTCAAACTAAAGACAATAAAATTTGTATTTGTTGCTTCTCCGTTAAGCACTGGTTGGCTCAGAATCAGAATAATGTGTCCGAGTGGGGTGACATGTCTACCCACGGACGGTCAGTGAGCTATCACTGTTACCTGTTACATTCGCTGTATGCTGGGCCAGCACCGCGAACCACTCCTTCAACGGATCTTCATCCATTCTTGAAGCGTAGTTTATAATTTATACGTTTTAAGCACTTTATATCTTGGGATGTGGAACAATTTTAAAAAGAATATCCTAACACACATTATAAAAATCCAACTCAGCGTGTTGGTCTAGTACAAATTGAACCTCGTCATCATTTCATTGAAAATTTACTTATTCTCGCCACGATATAGCTGGAAAAATGCTTGTTCTGGACAAAAATCGAGAGAAATTAAGGAAATAAAATCTAACTGACATTTGATAAACCGGACCGTTTTCCAACTAACAGCAGGAATCAAATTCCACTTTTCAGAATTTATTTTCATATTCGATCTCGTTTTGGAGTTTTATTGTTCTGAACAAAAATCGAGACAAAACACGGAAATATAATCTTACTAGGTGCCATTATATTTTTTTTTTATGAAAGACGGCAGTATTGAGGACATTCAAATTCAAATATTTGAATATTTAATTTATGAAAACACTGATTTTGGGAGGAAAGAATGATGGACGGGGCAGACTAAATTGGTGGTGATAGGAAAGGGACCGTTTTCTAGTGCAAGTAGGAATAAAATTGAGCTTTTCAGAATTTATTTTCTGTAAGTGAAAATAATTTTATCTTTCTTACAGTGGGCTACAACACTTTAGTTAATAATACACAAAGCCATAAAAATGTCAGTGTAATCATTACACAGGTATACTATCAGTATTGGGACAATTCTCGCGCGTAAGTAGCGGGGTTCAAATTCAATTATTTGAATATTCATTATTTGAAAACATTTCGGGTGGGAAGACTGATGACACAGTGACTGATGGACAGGTAGACCGGAGTAATTTGGCGACGACAGGTTAGGGACCGTTTTCTAGTGCAAGTAGGAATTAAATTAAACTTTACAGAATTTATTTTCATATTCGATCTCGTTTTTGGATTAAATTGTTCTGGACAAAAATCGAGACAAAATACGGAAATAAAATCTTACTAACTGACATTTGATTTTTTTACGAAAGGTGACAGTATTGGGACAGTTCTCCCGCGTAAGTAGCAGTCAAATTCAACTATTGAAAATTCATTATTTGGAAACATTTCATGACAACAGGAACAATGAAAACAATTTAACAATTAACTTATAGAAGAAATAGTTTTGTTAGTGAAAGTAGTTGTTAATAAAAGTAATACAGCAATAATAGTTAAGTTTAATTAAAAAATAAATGAAAAAACTTTGCAGAAAATATATAAAAGTAACTTATGGATAGTAAAAAAAAAAATAACAGAAAACAAACGATTTTATATATACCTTTTCTTGAAATGTCTGTAAGATAAAAAGAAAAAAAAATACAGCTAAGCTATTTATCTGTGTGCTACCATGTTTTGTACTTGTCATGCAGTACAGATTCATCTCATCATTTAATTCATGAAAACCGGCAAATACACAAGGATTGATGGATTATTGTGTATTGAATAGAATACTCTAATATTATTATCATCCAGAACGATACAAATAAATATTGTTCTTATATTTATCAGGGAATAATAGAAACATTTGTTTAAATAATTTCTTGTAATTAACTGACAAAATAGTGTTTACATTTAAACTGCATATTTCTGTTGGATCGGACAAGGGCGCGTTACGACGTTTACATAGGAATATATCATACACAAAAATATTTATTGTTCACTAATGTTCCTCCTTTACAATAATCAGAACTTTTAAAGCACAATAACTTTGACTATGTGCATACGCAATCCTGTGCTATAAAACAAGACATAAATAGCTTAATAGAGACCGATAGTTTAATATACTTAATTCTTTTTTTAGTAAATAGTCTCAGCATAGGTCATATATTTTAATACATTTAAAGTCACATTTCTTAATAAACATGCCTTAAGTTAAAATACGACCTGAACATCAAATACCTTGTCCTCAAATACGCAACAATTGATGGATTATTGTGTATTGAATACACTAAATTTATTAAGGGCCACACTAGTGTAATAAACATAATAATAATAATAAATAAATAAATACATATAGATACACGATAATATAATACTATAGATCATCATATTCAATGAGCTAGTGACGACTACAGTATTACGTAATCTCACTACTCAGCGGGTGGCTTATATGACCGTGAGATTTAACTGGTAAAATGCAAAAATAACAGGAGAATGCTAATTTAAAAGGAGAATGATAATTTAACAAGAGAATAAGAATTTATATCGACAATGCAAAAATAACATGACAAAGACGAATTTAAAAGGAAAAACCCAAATATAAAAAGATTTAGCTAATATAAAAATATTTGCAAATTTAACAGGACAAATTCAAATTTAGCAGGAGAATCCAAATTTAACAGGAGAATGAAAATTTAACAGGAAAATGAAAATCTAAATCGACAATGTAAATATAAAAGGAAAAATTCAAATATAACAAGACAATGACAAATATAAATCTTATGGTGCAGATCTACTTACACCCAAAGAACCAACTGGGGGTTTCATTTCTTGACCTCTGTTGCGAGTAGGAACCTTAAGAAAACTGTGTAAAGTAACACCGGAGACGATATTTGCACTATTATCAGTGGGACATACAACTTGCACTGCTTTATTTGATGAAAAAAATATTTCGTATTGCTTTAACCAAGCATTTAATAAGAAAACAATTTCCAGAATCTGCGTTACCAGACACAATCATCAGTAAAGACTAAAAATTTTGGGGGATTTCTATATGGTTCTGTATTGTTTTCATAACGATTTTGAAAGCAAATCTTTGATCTTTATTCATTTTTGAAATATCAATATCAGAAACATTTAATAATGTGTCATCATTGTTTATGTGTGATTGCAAGTTTTGAAGCCATTTACCACCCAGGTCAGATGGATAATTGTTAGATGTTTTACTCCAGTCATAATCAGGACCCTCATTATCAAAAACAAAGTCAAATGTTATTTCTTCATAATTTGGATTTGGTTTGATCAGTTGCATCCAATCAGGTTGGTCACAGTTTTCAGAAGAGTTATCAGAAGAATTATCTTCCTCTTAAACAAAATAAAGATTATAATTCAGTTTTGCTTTTTCAATATCTGCTTTAATAAAATTTGGACAGTGTTCAGTTTTCAAAAAAATTATCATTTTTTCAACCCAAGTAGTATTTTCATCCTTTATGTCTGTAATACTTCTCCAGTTTTGTGTGTGAAGCATAAGCATGTTGCGACAATACTCTTCTTCTAATGGCCGACTTGCATGTATATTTCCACACACAACAGGAACTTTCCAATTTTTACATATAAATTTGTAAAAAGATGAAGAATCTTTGTCATCCCTTTGAACATACTTATCAAGAGCAATGTTTTTCGTAACAACATGGCCAGTACACTTTGTGTCCAGTAATCTATACCCTGACAAACTGACATTTTGGAAGGTATGACTAGACCTGTACAAAGGGAGACTAGAAAGTTCATAAGAAGCCTCAACAGCTGGAATGTCTCTTTTGACAGTTTCCAATAACATTTTAGTACAGACTGATTTTGCTGTTGCACCAGTTGACTCATCAGCACAGTTAACTAAGTCATTGAAAAGATTGGCAACTTCCCCTGTTGGCTGATTTCTCTTACAAGCATAACCTGACACATATTTCTCAACTGCCAGTATCTCCTCTACAGATGGATTTTCGGGATCACTTTTTGAAACAATAAGAGATATATCACCATTAGCTCTCCAGCCCTTTGTGTGGAACCTTGAATGCTGGACAAGCATATGATGGTCTCTGGCCATTTCAAGTCGTAGTGAACCATTTTTGTCTTTGACTCTTCCTGGTATATCTCTTTTAGGTTTCCCTGGTTTTGATTCTGACCCAAATTCTAATCTACTTAATTTTTGACCACCAGATTTTGATAAACAATAATCAGAACAGCGATGTATGTTAAATCTATTTGTTAAAAGTAAGTGGTCCTTTAACAAAGTTTCTTGTGATAAACTGACATCCATTAAAAGTTTAACAAGGGGATTTTGTTCATCAGGTGGTAAAGGAGCAGAGACTTCAGGAGGGGCTGTAAATCTTTTCTAGGTTTTCCATTGTCATCATTTCCTGCTGGATGGGAAGCAGTCAGACCAAATTGCTCTGTAGCCCAATTAGATAATTTATTAGCACAATCTTCATCTGATAAACCTTCTTCTATTGCTTGGTTTAGAAAATTGTGGGGCTCTCTATCAGATCTCCAGCAAAGACCATGCCAGTGGATCATACCCCTAGATTTTGCAAATTCTTGTCTATACCAGAATGTTGATACACCAAAAGCTGGAGACATAACATCATGAAAATAACTTTGAGTTCTTATATAAAAAAGATCGCCTACAACATGTCTATTTTTTTGGAGGGCATCAAACAGGTTTGATATATTTGATAAATCAATAGCTTTGCCACTGGATTCTTTAATGTACAAAGAAAGTAATCTTTTCAATGCTTTGAAATGATATTCTGCACAACTACCTGTTGTAAAAAAAGATGGTACACCTTTGTTTTATTTATTTGAAACTGAATTAGTGCTCTTAATCCACTTGCCCTCTGAGACCAACATTGAGATGTTCCTCGCAGTGATGATCCAAAATATAGAATTTTGTTTAGCAATTGAGTGGTGTCCTTCTTTAATTTTTTCTCTAAGGTCAGAAACAGAAAGACGCTTGTCTCCTAACTTTTGATTTACTACAAAATTACTATTTTCAAGTGCCCTTTTTCTCATGATCATGTTGTGGACAACAACTTTGAAATATTGATGATGAGCAAATCTACCATCATCATACCATAAAAGATGTTCTGCCCAATCACTCATAGATTCAATAGTTCTAGGACGATTAACATGGAAATCACCAGTTCCATATGGAAATAAAGCCGGAAAAAAAAGTGTAAAAAAGAATTGTGTCGTGAACTCAGAAGTCGGAATATTTTGTCGTGTTGGCCATGGTATTGTCACAGTGCCTTTTTATTGATGGATACTTTGTCATGATAGGACCCAACGACTTCATGGACAATATTTTCTACTTTTTTTTTGTATATCTGACACTGGGTCTGACAAAAGAATACTTGAAAAAGTAGTGCCAGATATATCGCCAGGATCAGTTTGCTCTGTGGCTGGGCCTTTATCAGAAGTATTGTTTACATAGGATTGATATTCTAATGTTTCTATATCAGAAAGTTCTCCATCAATAGGCAGTGCATTTATTCTCTCATCATCGATGATTATATCTGAAAATGCTGCATTCTCCTTTTTAAGAAAATAAAGAAATGTTTGCACTTTTAGCCGTCTAACTGTAAAATCTTTAGATGAATCATTCTTTCCTTGTTTTCGAACTTTAATGATACTGATATCTTTAGGGAGTCTGGGTAAGATTTGAGCTGGCTCATTAACTTCTTGCGGAAAAGTAACACAGTGTCCACAAGAAGCAATTCCACCATGCTTTAGCATAGGTACATTGATACAGGGCGATAATCTACTAACTAACTGTTGCTCAACAATGGATAAATCAGAAAATTCAGGGGGAACAGGTTTAGGATCCATATTATTTTGTATGGAAAACAATTTAATTTCAGATTTATCGGCATTGCACCATTTTCAGACATGATTTGTTCCCACTTTCATTTATAATCTTCGCTCTTTGCAGATGACACAGAAGTTAAAAGTAAGAGACATTTGCTTTAACTCAAATTTTCGAATACAGTCCATAACTTTATTGAAATGAAGATTTTCATGAAGAGGTGGTGCATTTGGAATATTTATGAACTCCATATTCAAACCTTTTAGTTGAGTTTTAATGATATATTGAAGGCGTCGCTTCCTGTAACCAAAAACTAGACAGCTTTCGTATTCAGGTAGAAATTCGTAAGTTATATCAAGTTTTCTACATGCAAGATATAAATCGTCATATTGAGGATAGTACTGTTTACATGTATTTTCCTTGGTAATGAAATTTGTGTATGGTTCTTTCTGAGCTATATGATTATTATTTTGTGATGATGGAACAGAAACTAACATTGCATATTGTTCTATCAATGGATATTTTTGAAGATGATGGAGGAACTTAATTTTGAAGCTGAATGAATGCATGTTGTTTACTATTTTTTCTTGTAAATAGTGGGGAAGAACTTTTCACATCAAGTGACACTTGTTCAGTCATTGGTGCATGTACTGATGAAAGATAATTTGAAGCTGTACAATCCATATTTACAGGGCGAGTATTTGGATTACAACTTTTTGTCGTAGAAGTGTAGAATTGGTTTTTACTGTTGTTTTTTTTCTGCCTTTTCTGGGAATTGTTTGATGTGATTGTAATCTGACTGACGGATGACTGTTTTTCAGAATCAACAGTGTCAGTGCTTAAGTTAGGTGAACAATGTGTTGTAACAATGCTTTTGGGTTGGATGTGCTCTTTTACTACATCAGCATAAGACAATGTACAATGATCTGAATCATTCAGTGAATGGGCATGATGACATTGATGTTGAAAGTCAGAAGCACCAGATCTTTCAGTTTTATTTTCAATGATTTTTGGGTCAGTAGGTGAGCAGAGGGAATAGCTGTGATCATTCTCAAAAATATTTATTTCTGGTTCATAAATTTCATGTTCTGCATACTCTAAATCTGTTTTGTAAAAGTAATCGTGATCATCAACACCAAATTTAACAACATTTGCATACGATCGACAATTAGAATATTGACCATTTTCCTGTACCCTTTCCGTAATTGGGCTATTTGACGGAACTTTACAATGATAAATATGGTCACTCATTGCGAAAAATTTGATTGTGAAAGCTACCTGAAGAAAATACAATGAAATACTTCTGTCAAAGCTGCACAACTTGTCATATGATGTCAAAACAATGTAGACGACGTATATTGTGTGAAAGGTCACACCTTCGGTAACAATCGGCCATTCTTGACTCAAGTTGGAATCCAACTACTTTAGAATCTGCACACAAATACACAAACACAATTCTTCGGCTTTATTTATTTTTTTTATTTTTAAATATCAGGTACTAGTAAATGTAAACTGTAACTCAAATCAATGTCTTCGGTAAAAAAAACATCAAGACCAGAATTCCCGGTAATCCCCGGGTACCAATCGTAACTACTCGGCCAACAAGAACGGCCGAGTAGTTACGATTGCCCCGGGTACTCAGAATCCCAAAGTCTCGCCGTTGATGATATTTGGTGTTGAAGGTTCCAAGAGGAGATGACTGGGTTCTTAAAACCACCCATTTACCATAAAGAGCGAGCTCCGCTCGCTTATCATACTATGATAGATATTCTGTTTAATGTAACTTAATTCATTTTACTTATAGTCTTTCTATGAGAATGCCGATGTCGTTTTCACATCAAAATAGTTCTATAATATTTCCACATTTCAATATAACTAATTGTACCATATGCTTCTTTAATGGAAATAATTTCAAATTTCTTTTTAATTAACCAACTAAAAAATGAACCACATGTGTATTTCTCTTCTATTAAACCATTTATATTAAAGGAAAACTCCATGGTCTTAACAAGTTAGCGTGTATATTTAAATGACATTAACTAAAAGACATTTGTGTTAATGAATGTTAAATATAATATACCGTAAGGTAGAATTTGGTGATTGAAATTGCCTGTTGCACCAAACAATGAGGGTCGCCATTTTTCAACACTCTACAATGTGAGGAGACACGGGACATAATCCATTCTCGGATTACACCTAAGATTAAAGCTCTTCCAAAAGAGCTGTGACGTATTAGTGCCGATATCGTATATTATATCAGCACTGATCAGTTGCAATTTTATCATTAAAAATTATGTAAATCGTAATATAACGTCGTATATTTATCTTCTGATATTTACAAAATCATTATGACTTCATGTTAAGCATTTTATTGCACTAACGAAATTAAAAGGGAATATGTGAGACGAATTTTGTTGTGTAATTACCCTTGTCAACACATCGACCAGTGACCTCGAAAAACACGGGAAAGTACTACAGCATTGGGGACAAAAAAGAAAAAAAAGCATGTGTACGCATAAAATGAGTTAAAACTGACAGTTATTTAAACTATACGGCCAATCACATAAAACATTAAATTATCTAAGATGAAATTATACGTAGACCCTCCCCCCTCCCGATACAAATCAACTCATTGTTTTATGAAAATGTAACATTGGATGGGAATATTAAGAAAAAAATTAGAACGATATACGATTATAAACATTTTATTGCAGTTGATTTTATAATAAAACATAACCAAACGGGCACGATGTTGGGAAGAGTCAGATACATGTTATTTATTCAACTAACATGATCCAGACCTGTGACGTCACATGAATAGGTGTCATGGCCGCTTACACTACGACAGGAAATTCCAAATATTCACATTTTTAATTGGGTATATTAATGTTAATAAAGGCGCTTTTTTTTAAATAATAAGTTATTTATGAATAAAAAGTTATAATGAATTGAATTAAAAAAAAATTTCAACTGACTGGAGTATTCCTTTAATGAAATACATTGTCCTCTCTCTGTTTTTGTCACCCATCAGCACTCATTTAGAACCCTTTAGAATTTGTATGTTTTGCTTCATTAAGGAGTAAGAGCAAATACTGGATGGCTGGGAATCGGTATAATGTGTCCTCATGGAGCGACATGTCTACCCACAGATCGTAGTCTTAGATTTGATTTGATTTGATTTTTGGAGCTTAACGCCACTTTTAGCAATATTTCAGCAATACCATGGCGACCTGTTGAAATGGTGGAGGAAGCCGGAGTACCCGGAGAGAACAACCGACCCTGGGCAAGCCACTCGTAAACTTTATCACTTGCGGCTGCAAGTCGAGTGAACCCACGTCGTATTGGTGATAGGATTGAATGAGCTGTTCGATCCAGCAACCTAACTCATTGAGCCACATGGGCCCCTCGTAGTTCTAGGGACCTGGCACTACAAAAATATAACTTAAACGAGCTAGTCTACTTTAAAGTAGAAATCGTCATGATATTATATAATGTATCTTGTCTCCGCGGTGATATTTCTGCACGATTGTTCATTTCGCGTTAATCAACACTTGCTAACCGAAGTTCAAGTTAAAAACTAATACAAGCTAAAAGGCACTCTTTGTACTAATAAAAACGCAATTATCAAATTGCGTGCCCTTAACACGATTCTGGGATAATCTTTATCTGGTACATTAAAAACCAAGCGATTGGAAAGACAATTAAATTAATGTTGTTTACTGAATAATGATTGTTTTCTCTTTTATTTCACTACAACATGCTGTTAAACGAATTTAGAAATGTCTGTAATAAAATTAAAAAACCAAACAAGTAAGCAGTTCAACATATAATAGAAAAGTCATAAAAAAGAGGCAAAATTGATATCCCAACGCAGATCTACATGATAACTCTCTATTCTGGCTTGGTACAGACACCTCAATAACAACACAGATATACATGATCACTCTCTTTCCTTGCATGGTACAGACACCTCAATAACAACACAGATATACATGATAACTCTCTGTCCTGGCGTGGTACAGACATCTCAATAACAACACAGATATACATGATAACTGTCTATCCTGGCTTGGTAGACACACCTCTATAAAAACACAGATATACATGATAACTCTCTATCCTCGCTTGGTACAGACACCTCAATAACAACACAGATATACATGATAACTCTCTGTCCTGGCTTGGTACAAACATCTCAATAACAACACAGATATACATGATAATTCTCTTTCCTGGCTTGGTACAGACACCTCAATAACAACACATATATACATGATAACTCTCTGTTCTGGCTAGGTAGAGACACCTCAGTAACACCACATATATACATGATAACCCTCTGTCCTGGCTTGGTACAGACACCTCAATAACAACACAGATATACATGATAACTCTCTATCCTGGCTTGGTACAGACACCTCAATAACAAATCTATTGATTCAGAAAATAATTTAATGGCTAAATCAATTATTTTTAACTTACCAAATATGGTTTCAAAATGGAACAAACATTTTATGAAAATAAAACTGAACTGGTGCTGGTCATGCAGAAATAAAACACACATTTTTTTAAATTATTTTTTTAATATATTTAATTTAATTTTACCTATAAATTTTCATGTATAATTATATTGTCTGAAGTTGTAATTTGACAGCAGGATACAACTGTAATAATTCTTGTAGAAATAATGTATATCGCTTTCGTGCCTTTTGATTGGACAAGAGGATTGTCACTTTTTTTTGTTTTAGATTCGTTCATAACTCGATGCACTTTCTCGCTTTTGATCCGTTCATAACTCGATGAAATGTTGTATAACCAGTATAAACAATATGACGGCCGCCGACAGTAAACTACGATAGTGTCCGATTGAAAGAAACCATGAAAATCAGTTTAATAATCCAAATAGGGAAAAGATTAATGTGGAAGAATTAAAAGTATTAAACGATTCTTTTCAGGAGTTCATGCATGTGTAAACGGTGTCGATGCACTCACAAACTTTACATAAACGACGTTTATTCATTTTGTGATTGCATCGGCACCGTTACACTTGCATGAACTCCTGACAAGAAGCGTTTAATCCTATAATATTTTGTAATTTTATATCAGGAAAATTGAACAACATGATAAATAGTCAGTCATAGAGGAACCACAACATACATATTTTGCAATTCAGAAATATTGACAAGTATGTATCAAATGTAAATGTATGTTGAAGACAGCTAAAAAAGCATAGCTAAATTTAACTGTAGTGCATACCAACCACGTGTTACAGATAGACATGGACATTGAAGAAGAACTAGTTGAGAACTTTTTTTGAGAGAGATTGAATTGGGACATAATCTTACTCTGAATGTTTGGGAGAAGTGAAGAATCTTAAGTTGGGGGAAAACAATGAAAAATGATTAAGAAACATTTATTATATTGAAGGGTTACGGTGTTTATAGCCACTTTCAACAATCTTTCAGTTGTATCATGAATCTCAGTTTTATTGGTGGAGAAAAACGGAAAACCACCGACATGTCACTGACAAACTTTATCACATACAGTTGAATCGAGTATATCTCGCCATGAGCAGGATTTGAACTCACAACTTTAGTGGTGATAAGCACTGATTGCACATATAGTTGAAAATCAAACTCCCATCCGACCAAGACTGCCAGTTCATTATAATATTGAAACCACGTAATAGCCAATATAGTGACTATTCCTTATGTTGAAGTCTTTTTTTTAGACCTTTGTATTCTATTTATTTTCTACTGTGTTATCCTATGTTTATGTACTATGCATATTATTATTAGCAAGTAGTAGTTGCCATATTCATATTTCTTCTTTTTGCTTTGATGTAAAAATGATTTTCTGTGCAATGAGGTTTTCTGAACAATGTTGAACAGTGTTGTATATAAGGTCATACCTGGTTATGTCGTCAGATACACCGCGAGTGCGCTAGATTGTGGATTCGAGCCCTGTTCGGGTCAAACCAAAGATTATAAAATTGGTATGCATGTATGTTCCTTCTCCACTAAGCAGATTGGCTCGGAATCAGAATGTGTCCGAGTGGAGTGACATGTGTACCCACCGACTGTTGTTTCAGTGAGCTAGTACAAAGTGGTCCTGAACATGTTCTTCTTGAAAAATAACTTGTTCTCGCCATGATATAGCTGCAAAATTGCTGAATTGGGGTTAAGCAACAATCACTCAATCGATCTCAGATAAGTTGTTTCTTTGGATAACTAAAGGTAAGAAGGTTGACATTATGAGGTTCGACTGTATACAATGTTTAAACTTCAATCGTCATTAGAAACCTCAAGACCGCAGTAATTGCATGTACATGATGAGTGATCAATATAGTACATATTAATTTTCTTATGCATAACATAATGGAAGCTAAATCTACTTTTGAATATTTGATGCGGGGTAAATTTTCAGAACCCAGAAAAAATGTAATCTGCATCCATCAAACCAATAACTGTGTTTCGCACAGTGAATGCTCAATTTTCTGAAGAACACAAGTTTTCACTATTTTAGTGAAGTTCATGTTACTTGTTTTCAATTTTCTGTTTTATGCTTGTCTTTGTCTAATTTTCTTTGAAAGATAAATTTGAATATACCAAATAGGTAATCAGAAACGGTAAATTGAAGAAGGACAGACAGTTCAATGGCATGTTAAAAAATAAAAGACAGTACAATTGCCAAAGTAAAAAGGATAAACAATGATCTCCCAATATTACACCGAAAACTTAAGATTGAGAAACACAAACCAAACAAACAAACATTTCAGGGAAGATTAGAAACATCACAATTTATAAATTTTTCATTCTAACTGAAGATTTGGCAATATTAATCAATTAGTTAATAATAGTTGATATTCTTCATTCAATTGTATATTAATCACATTAAAAATAAAACTTTAAGAAATGACTAAATCAATTTTTTCCATAAAAAGTCTAAATATCTGTGTTTTTTCTGGCTTTTACAATGACCAAGTCAAACTTTCCGAACTTTTTCCAGCATTAAAAAATTAAAAGTCAAACTTTCCAAGCTTTTTCCAACATAAAAAATGACAAAGTCCTAAATTCCCACCATAAATATTGCAAAGTCTATAATTTTCCAAACTTGTCCGCCATCAAAAATGGCAAAGTCCAACTTTCCACATCTTTGTCCACCATTAAAAATGACAAAATTCAACTTTCCGAGCTTTTTCTCCCAATAAAAATGACAAAGTCCAACTTTCCAAGCTTTTTCCGACATAAAAAATTATATCAGTTTTATTTGTTTTGCGGTCGCCACCGTTATGGAATATCTGTGTTACAAATGATCACGATATGTTCTACTTGTCATAACTCTCCCCGGTCCTTACCTCGTACATGACTTATCACCAGGTTTGTAACTAGATTAACACGACGGGTGTCACTATTGGAGCATGAACTGCTTACCCTTCCGGAGCACATGAGTTCACCCCCGCTTCGTGTTGCTCGATCTTTAGTTTTATGCGTATGTAATTAGATTAACACGACGGATGTCACTAGTGGAGCATGAACAGCTTACCCCAACTTCGTGTTACTCGATCTTTAGTTTTATGTGTATGTTTTGTAGATCATTGTTGTCCTATTTCTGTTGGCCATTGTTTGGTCTGTTCATCTTCGATTTACCCCTTTGGCATCTCCAAACCCATATTAATTCAACAGGAATTCAATTTTAAAGGAAAGGATCGAACAATTATAATGGAAAGGGTAAGAATATAGCTGAGATACTACACAAGTTGACATTAAAAGCCAATCATCAATGAATAAATAATCCATTGAGATCCCTGCTAACTATAGTGTCCCCATTGTTTGTAGATACATGCATAATTACAGTTTATAAATAATGTAATTATTTGTAGATGACCTTAGCCAATTTTGGCTAACTTGTTTAGGTCATTTGGTTTTATCAATCCCAAAAATTATTTTGCTTTCCAATCTTACGATTTTTAGCGAGCTTGATGAAAGTTATTCCTAAAAGGCATCGTTTGCGCTAAATTTGATATCTACAGTCAATGGACATAAGTATTCGTGATTTTCAATATGGCGGCGTCCGACTGCAATACATGTTGATTACGTTTTTGGTCATTACATTAAAACGTCAGTTCGGATAATCATGATATTACTGTAAAAGGTAATTGAAACAAGACGTCTCGTGAGCCGTGACGTCATTTTATGCCTGTTGTGATTCCTTCCTGTTATTTGCACACAAACGAGATGACGCAAAAGCAAATAATTGAGCACAGAAACCAAAGAATTGATCGTGAAGTTGCATAGGAAAAAGGAGAGAAGGTCGTATATTGCTGATTTATTGGGCATACCCTGGTCAATAATTGACAGTGTTGTTAGCAAATATCGGTCAACTGGAACAGTAAAAAATCAACCACGAAAAGGGAGACGAAAATTGTTCTCTGCCCGAGATGAAGTTGGGTTAAATCGTCTTGTGAAACAAAAATCGTCGGGCACCTTTGCAGAAAATAAACACCAAATTTAATGACAGTAAACAGCATTCATTCAGCAGTAGAACTATCAGACGGAAACTTGCATCTGAAGGTTACAAACGACGGGCTGCAAAAAAGTGTGTCATTATTCGCGAAGTCAACCGTAAAAAGAGCGTGGCATGGTGTAGGGAAAAACGCAACTGGACTGTTGATTCGCACTGGAAGAAATATATATATTCTGATGAAAGTCAGATAGTTGTTGGATCAAACAACCGTATTTATGTCTGGAGGAAATGTGACGAAGTTAAACGTCCTGATTTAGTATGCCGACATTCCCAACGTAAAGTAAGTGTGATATCTGGGGCTGCTTATCTTTTAACGGGATCGGAACTTTAATTGATGTAAAAGGGAATATTAATTCCCAGATATATATAGATGTTCTTGAAAATAATTTGTGGCTTGTAATTGCACGATATTTTGCTGACAATGTGTATGTCTTTCAAGATGATAACGCACCTGTACATCGCGCTCGAAGTACCGAAAATTACAAACAGGAAAATAATATAAATTGTACTACGTGGCCAGCACAATCTCCGGACTTAAATATGCGTGAAAATGTTTGGCTTCGCATAAAGAGGGAACTACAACCAATCGCTGGAAATATCAACACCCAAAACGAACTTATTGCCGAAAATCGACGTGTGTGCGAAAGTCACCCCGTAAACTATATTCAGGGACTATACCAAACCATTCCAACACGGATACATGAAGTCCTTAGGTTGAAGGGTCACCTGACAAAATATTAAGGTAGGATATTGTCCTAAACATTTTTATTGAACATTTGTTCCCAAGTTAAAATTTTGCAGCAATGACGTTACGACGTCAAAATCACGAATACTTGTGTCCATTGGCTGTACTTTTGTATTACATAATATGTATACATGTCTCGTCCAAAGCTCATGTCAGACTTTGTTTAAACAAATACTTCATATGAAATATTACATCATAGACAGATTTATATAATCATTATGCATACAAAAAGGTTGCACTCGACTCACAGCCGCAGGTGATAAAGTTTACCAGTTGCTTACCCATGGTCAGTGGTTCTTTCCGGGTACCCCGGCTTCCTCCACCACTAAAACTGGTCCCCATGATAGAGCTGAAATATTGCTGAAAGTGGGGTTAAAACTCCGAAAATCAATCAATATATTTTTGTGAAAAGGAATATGCACTGTAATCATTTAATGTTAAAATGAAATGAGGTAAAATCGTATTTGATCCACACAATTAAAATTATAGATTTTCGCAAAATAATATGGGGCATCCCTTTGGCCCCTCTTCTACTTGGGATCTGTCAGCGTGTGATGAGAGTTTATAACCATAAATTTGGAAAAGATGAAATTTTGGCTACAACTTGGACGTAATACATAATTATATATAATAATATTTTCCTAGTACTTCGAGAGTGCAATTATTTTCAATTATGAAAGAATATTCTTCATTACTCTTATCTTGACCAAATTGTCTGCCATTTTCATTGATTGTTTTAATTACTCGTGCAGTAATTTGCTAAACGACATTTAATTACTCAGAAATAACTTCAGTTTGTTATCTTTCCACCCATTGGTTAATTAAGAAATAAATCATGGAAGCCAGAATGTGTTGAGAGTTTTAACATGGATTGGCTGATATTAGTATTTTATCCCGAGTCAGAAGCGAGGGATACAATTTACTAATATCCACCAATCCCTGTTAAAACACAAAACACATTCTGGCTTGAGTGATTTATTTCGATTCTCATATGTCTAATAGTGCAAAAAAATCATTATCGACAACATTCGTATATTTATTTTCAGAGAATTTGCTTAAAATTTTAGTCGGTACATTTCAAGGTAATTAATAGAAATTGATTGTAAGACTTTTGGTACATGATTCAAGTTTTATTTATTACACATATTTTGTTTTTATTGTTGTTTTTATTGATTTACTAAAGGTGCACATTTTCCGGAAACTTTCGAGGTCGTACTCGATTACGGACATTTAATATCACCTAGTTACTTCCGTATTTACTTTTTCAGCCAAAGCATGAAATTGTTTTCAAACACAGTTATTAAAATTTAAGGTATTATTTATGAAAATTAATTATATATAGATATAATCATTTTGGGACATGACTCCGAATTTTATTTATGACTTAAGAAAACTTGAAATAGGCGAATCATGCTAAAATTTGCAATAGTATAGACACCGTGTGTAACAACTTTATGTTTTTGTGTCATATGTATATTTTTTTCTGTGTCTCTGCTTAACTGTTCGTAATATTATCTATTTATGGATTAACATTAATTTTGGATGCATTTTTCATAATAATATATTTTTTAGAACGTGAAGATATAAACAATTGACGTATTTGTTTAAGAATTATAACAACCCTCATCAAAGAAAGTAAAATCAAAATGAGGAAACATATGTGTTTAAGGTATTTAATTTTTTGTATTAATTCTTTAAGATATATTTCACTATCACCATCAGATAAAAGAAATAAGATTGTATGATTATTGTATTATTGGGGGCTTTTTGTCAGGGGGATTTTGTCCGAGTGGCTTTTGTACGGGGAGGAGGTTGTCAGGGGGGTTTTGTACGGGAGGCTGTTGTCATGTTTCCATATGTAACTATATATACAAGGTTGGCTTATAGCTGACTGTTGAATGTATGTGTAAATATAAAAACAATATTGATTATAGCTGACTGTTGAATGTATGTGTAAGTATACATACAATACTGACTTATAGCTGACTGTTGAATGGATGTGTAAGTATAAATACAATACTGACTTATATCTGACTGTTGAATGTCTGTGTAAGTATAAATACAATACTGACTTATAGTTGACTGTTGAATGTATGTGTAAGTATAAATACAATACTGACTTATAGCTGACTGTTGAATGTCTGTGTAAGTATAAATACAATACTGACTTATAGCTGACTGTTGAATGTATGTGTAAGTATAAATACAATACTGACTTATATCTGACTGTTGAATGTATGTGTAAATATAAATACAATACTTACTTAATGTTGTGTCTGTCTTCAGTCTATGAAGTCTATCTTTTAATACAATAATACGTTTGTCAAGTGACACTATCATCCTGTGAGCACTTTTCTCATGAATCTGTATGTTTTGAGGAAATAAGTTTTCTCCCTGCTCCAACCTACATCCTATATAATGAGTGTGATGTAGAATGTTGACACATCCAACACTGTTCATCGTCTGTAACCCACGGCTGATAACACTCATATGACCTGCACTCATCATCCATGGATGATAACACTCATATGCCCTGCACTCATCATTCATGGGTGATAACACTCATATGCCCTGCACTAATCGTCCATGGGTGATAACACTCATATGCCCTGCACTCATCATCCATGGATGATAACACTGAAATGCCCTGCACTCATCATTCATGGGTAATAACACTCATACGCCCTGCACTCATCATCCATGGATGATAACACTCCTATGCCCTGCACTCATCATCCATGGATGATAACACTCAAATGCCCTGCACTCATCATTCATTGGTCGTTTAAAAGAATTTACGTCGTACTAGTGAATAATCCATCTCGAATTTGTTTTTTATCCAGTATCCTTTGGCATTTTGAGGACGGGAGATATGTGTACTTGTATAACATTCTACTGGACCAGACAGTTATTTAGCACTGCTTTGATTGGCCCCTTGGCATTTGGAGGACGGGAGTTATGTGTACATGTATTACATTCTATTGGACCAGACAGTTATTTAACACTACTTTGATTGGTGACGTGGTATTTGGAGGACAGGAGTTATATGTACTTGTATAACATTCTACTGGACCAGACAGTTATTTAACACTGCTTTCATTTGTCCCGTGACATTTGGGGGACTGGAGTTTTTTTTATCTTAATAACAGCTACATGCAAGATAATGTTTTCAACGTTCGTCTCTGATTTCAACTGAGTTGAAAGATAGAGGCGAAGCCAATGAAGAATTCGAATTGTATATGAAACATCCCCCTACGAATCTGCTTATTGCATGTGTACGTTATGTGTATGTATCAAATGTGTGATAAGTTAATGTCTATGTTGACGACTTTACGTTATATGTATGTATCAAATGTGTTGTCTTTGGTGACAAGTTAATGTCTATGTTGACGATTTTACGTTATGTGTATGTATCAAATGTATTGTCTTTGGTGACAGGTTAATGTCTATGTTGACGGCTTTACGTTATATGTATGTATCAAATGTGTTTCCTTTAGTGACAAGTTAATGTCTATGTTGACGACTTTACGTTATATGTATGTATCAAATGTGTTGACTTTGGTGACAAGTTAATGTCTATGTTGACGACTTTACATTATATGTATGTATCAAATGTGTTGTCTTTGGTGATAAGTTAATGGCTATGTTGACGACTTTACGTTATATGTATGTATCAAATGTGTTGTCTTTAGTGACAAGTTAATGTCTATGTTGACGGCTTTACATTATGTGTATGTATCAAATGTGTTGTCTTTGGTGACAAGTTAATGTCTATGTTGACGGCTTTACGTTATATGTATGTATCACATGTGTTGTCTTTGGTGATAAGTTAATGTCTATGTTGACAATTTTACGTTATGTGTATGTATCAAATGTGTTGTCT
>MJUT01000488.1:28772-46522 GCA_002080005.1 Gigantidas platifrons
TGTATGTATCAAATGTGTTGTCTTTGGTGACAAGTTAATGTCTATGTTGACGACTTTACATTATATGTATGTATCAAATGTATTGTCTTCGGTGACAAGTTAATGTCTATGTTGACGACTTTACGTTATATGTATGTATCAAATGTGTTGACTTTGGTGACAAGTTAATGTCTATGTTGACGGCTTTACGTTATGTGTATGTATCAAAGGTGTTGACTTTGGTGACAAGTTAATGTCTATGTTGACGACTTTACGTTATGCAGAACGTTTGAAAAACAATGTTGAGGCATTGCATCGACAAGTCATTATGTTACCTTTTTCAAAGGGAGTGACAAATATTTGCCATAATTAGCTTATTTCTGAATCATGCAATATGCAATTATATATCTGTGGTATATTGTAGTCTGTTTCTTAAACTAGTAAATATGTTTTTTTTTCTAAATATAAATCAACATCAGCGCTTGTATTATTTCTCTGCTACTTGTCTGGCCATAATTTGGTCGATACTTAGCCATATTTTGCATAGATTTTGTTGATCGAGGTGCAAATGGAACGACTCGCGAGTGAATTCTGATTAAATTCAAGGACTAAATCGCCTTTCATGACGGAAAAGCAAGTAGATTTTAACAGATAAATGATAGAAGCAAGGATTTATGCCCGCTTTTTGATTGGCAAGTGTTTGATTGTTATTATATAGATAGGATTCCCCGAATATTTCCTCGGAGAAATGTAAGTCAGCCCAGAGAAGTTAGCCACCTTCTATTATATTGATAGTAACCAAATATTATGTGGATAGAAAACTGCAGTGGATAGTAAGTAAATGTTATTAACCACACTCGGAAGATAGTAAGTTAATGTTATTAACCGCACTCGGAGGAAAAATACTTCAAATGAGAAAACAAAAATGTCAAAAAAGCGGGGTCCTATCCCCGTGTGCCTGTGAAATGTTTCCTTGATTAAAATGTAAAGAGCGGTCTTCTATTTGTATCAAAACGTAGATATCAAATTTAGTGCGCACGACACATTTCTGGAATAACCTTAACTAGGTACGTTCAAAATCGAAAGGTTGGAAAGTCAAATAATTTAAAAGTTGTGCGAGCAAGTAAACCAAAGTACCTAAATAGGATCGCCAAAATCGGCTAAGGTCACCTTTTACAAAATCATGTTCACGTACATTTAATGTATGATGTTTCAATCAGTATGAATAAATGTTAGAAAATATCAAGAATAGCAAATCCAGTTAAAAATCAAGAATAGCAAATCCATAAAAAAAAACAAGAATAGCAAATCCAGAGACACTGGCAACATTGGCCACATACGACACAGTACGAAGATAAATAATACAAAAAATAACAACACAGAAACCTAACCATATGATCTACACGGAACCAACCAAAATTAAACCGGCTGAATCCAGGAAAAGCAGATTCTGCTTTTTGAAATCACCTATCTGGTGAAATTCGTCAAAGATTACTTTGCATGTATTTTATTACAAAATTAATTCCGACTTGAATGTGGGTAAACATTAGCCCAACATTAATCGGTAAGCGATACGTAATATAAAATTTGCGAATTAAACCATGATCATCTACCTGACTGTACAACATCCTTCAAGCGGTCTTTCCCAAACACCTATATGTGTGTCTTTGATAAACAGGACTACATAATTCATCTCTCTCTCTTTCTCTCTCTCTCTCTCTCTCTCTCTCTCTCTATCTCTCTGATACAAGATGTTTGATGCAATATGTTGTATCACCACACTGTTGTGAAAAAAGAAAAGCGCGACGTTGCACAAGACATTATCTGCCGAACTACTTTGGCGTGACGTCATATCATTGGAATGAGAGATAAAACACACTAACCTGACATTGATGAATGAAAGGAAAAAATAACGTAATGTCATGCATAAAATGCATTCTCCCTGAGAGTATTGAACAAATTTGAATTCGACCCTCCTTCTTTGTTTAAAATTTGTTTTTATTGAAATGTTAGATAAACTTATTACATACATAGTGTGTTTGTACAAGACTTTATATCATGTCTTGCATGTTGCGTGAACTAACCGCATCACAACTCGTCGACATCCCGACTCGTAGTGATACTGGTTCACACAACAGGCTCGACCTGATACAAAGTATTGTACCACGACACTATGTATGCAATGGGTATGCATCTTATTTGTTGTAGGTGATAAACAGGAATAAAACTGTACGCATACTTTCAATGGATGACTGGAATGCAGAGAATGTGCCATCGTCTGGGAGATGTATGTTAAATCTCTTGAACAATGTTTTATCCTGGAGAAAAGACCATCCAGGATCATTTACCGTCGTTTGTCAGTAAGTCTATCTTTTTCATATTTTGCAAAATAAAACATTATTCTTACATCATCATTATTTATAAATAACAGCCTACCGACAAAAAGGGTAAATTGAATTAACTATTGTTCTAAAATACGATCTTCATCTGCGCGATAAACGCCATGTCAACTTTTCACTTTTCATGTAAAATGTTCTCTTCATTTATTTGTTTTCAATGTTCCATTTTATCTATTGCACCAATGCTAAGTATGCCACCTAATTAATTATTGTTTCAATTAGCGAACTAGCTCTTAGTTCATACTTGGCAATATTTCTATTTTTATAAGGGATGGATGTAACAGAAGTGGTGTCTTTGCTGCGCTCAGTCTGGTTTTAGAGAAGATAGAAATAGACGACGAAGTAGACATATTCCAGGTGGTGAGAACAATACAAGTACGAAGACCAGAATTCTTCCCAAGCTTTGTAAGTTTGTGTTTGTTTTCCATAAATACATTATTCGTATGTAAAACTATCAAAAGAGTTAAATAAAACAAAATATGATTATGTTCCTAAATAATGCTAAGCAATTTAGTACTGCACAGTTTTTGTATGTTGTTATGCTGCAACCTTCATATCCTCTTCTCACGTACAACTGTCTCATTTGATTTAAAACATATTTACGTATAGAAAATAATAATGAAAATAATCATACCAGTGCTTTTCTAGGTATGGTTTAGCGTCCATCGAGCAGAATTTCAGCTATATTCAGGACAACAAGTTTTTTTTTATTTACATTTGCATAATCAGGGTGCAAAGTGTAATTACAATATTGTCTACTACCATGTTTTTTGTTTTAAATGAAAACATCTGGTATCAAGTCCAATTCTTCGAAATTACCATTTGAATTATTTGTGTCGCTCCCATTTTCTATCAACTTCAAATCTATAACCAGGTGAGCGATTACAGGCCCTGGGAGCCTCTAGTTTAATGGACCATTGAAATAAATTTTACTTTAAAACAAGACAAACGTCCAAAATACACCGGTTCCAACCTATCTATTTTATACAATGTAGCTGAAAGTTTACAGGTACATTGTAGTAAGGGGACTCAGTCCTCTGAAACTTGGCTTAAATTTGGTTTCTGTCGAGCAATTATTTTTGTCAATTTGTTTTTTATATCTTTTTGTATGAATAATACTGTATATTTTTTCTTATTTTTTTTTAGTTTGGGACTGCTGGATAGTTCATGAGACTTGAAACAAAAGCAATATTTGTGGAAACCCAGTACTATTGGATATGATGCTACTGGACACTATAAAGATGTGAAACATGTCATACTGAACTCTCATTTGATGTGCTACAGTAATAACATTCAACTTGTTGCTATATGACATTCAATGGTGGAATTTGATCAGATTGTCAAGAACAGTATACATTTAAAAAAAAGAATTTTAAATTGAAATAAAGTATTG
Organism: Gigantidas platifrons; assembly: GCA_002080005.1. Taxonomy (NCBI): domain Eukaryota; kingdom Metazoa; phylum Mollusca; class Bivalvia; order Mytilida; family Modiolidae; genus Gigantidas; species Gigantidas platifrons. The sequence continues at coordinate 32,544 of MJUT01000488.1, forward strand.
AAACTATCTTACATGCAATTCTTGCAAGTTGTTTTTTTTCAATAACCATGTGCACATCGATGGCGTTATGGTTATCGTGCCCGCCTTGAGTGCGGTAGATCATAAGTTTGAGCCACAATTGGGTTAAACCAAAGACTATATTGTATTTGTTGCTTCTCTGCTAGGCATGCAGCATTAAGGAGAAAGAACAAAGACTGGTTGGCTCGGAATCAGAATAATGTGTCAGTGTAGAGTGACATGTCTACATGTGGACTCGTTTCAGTGAGCTAGCTCTTTAAAAATCATACTCTGCGTGCTGGTCTAGTACAAAGCGGATCTCAAACAGAATAGCGGCCATATTGAATTAATCAACACTTTTCCAAATAATCTGGAGTGTTATAGTTTATAACTTATGAAAATGGAATAATTTGATTACCATTGAAAATATCTACAATTTGATATATTACAAGCTATATTTTCTGAATATTTAAAAAAAAAATTCACAATTCAAGATGGCCGCCATAATGTCCGCTATTTTTTATTTTAAGTCTCCTCTATTTAAAACAAACACACAGTGTACATGTTATTACATTTATTATACTTTCATGACTCATTTTTTGAACAATATTGCTAGTTTTTATTACTAAAGAGTTATAATTCCCAGTTTTAACGAAGGACAGCGGCCATTTTGTCCTCCATTTTGTATTTTTATTAAAATCCGCAGAAACCAAAGTCTGCGACATACTCCACCGAAACAAAAAATGTATAGTTTCTATGTGATTACATGCATAGTTTGCCTTTTATTTATGAACAAGTGCATAAAACAAGAGTAATTTACACTAAAATGGTGCCATGCATATTATACATGCTATATATATCCATGTTGGTTACAAAATATGATATATTCTGAACACAAAAACGGTAATAACTTTGGTTATACTTGGATTTTTTTCAAAAGGTAAAGTGGAAAATGATGGTACAGTTGAGCCCTTTTATAATTTGTTAAATAACCAGGGTTCTGCAAGGTACCTCATTTTTTGGCATGAAACCCCTAGCATAAGGATTAAACGAGTGGGCGGAACTTGTTCCGTCCACGAGTTTAATCGTTAATGCGTATTCGGTCACGAGTGGTCTTATTTTGATATTCAAAATGTATGATTTAGTTATACTGTTTATTATATAGACTTTAAAAAAATTCTTATATATTATTTTTTTTATTTGTATATTTGATTGCACGCGTGTGAATCTACGAGCAATGACTACAGGGTTCAGTTGGAAGGATCTGCCATCTTGAAAATGTGAAATCCTATTTTTCATATTTACAACAATGTACAAAAATAATTAAAATGCTTACCTTGAAAGCTTATTTTAGTTAAATTAAATCACAATTGAAGCGTATACGAAGCCAAATAGCAAGTCTTCATATGACGTCAATGACGTCATATTGGTTATGTGCCAAAGTCATCTATAACATTTCGCGGAATTTTTTCAGCTTACAATCGTGAGTGTATTCACCGTTGCACAACAAGGGACGTAACCACCACACTTATAGTTTTGCAAAAGTAGTTCCGGCGGAAAAAAACTGATATTTCACATGTGAAATACCGGAATTTATTTCACGGATAAATCCCCATAATTCACACCTATCTATATAATAATCAAAATTATAAAATCGTTTGTTTTCTAAAGGCTATTTTTTATTTATTTTTTTTTATTTCAAAATTTCAAAAATTTCAAAAAATTTCAAAAATTGTATTATTAAAAATATGTATTGCTATATAATGAAAGGTTATTGCATGAGTATTGGTGAAAATTGTCCCTCGCAATATATCATATTGTGATATGCATGATCTAACCAGAATAATATATTATTGTTTTAGAGTAATGTCCCTTTGAAATAATAAATTTGTTTTCCGATATGTTTTCTTAAATGTTGTGTAATAAAAAAAACAACAAATTAATTTGTGAATGACTAATATATGACAGTAGATGATGTACATCAATGAACGTATACAAGCTGTAAGTCAGTGATAAATATGCTATTGATAAAATCATAATTGTAAGACGAGTTTGAAGATACTAAAGGGGCAATCAGAAACCATATATCGAAGAAGAATAGACAACACAATGGCCAAAAGTAAAAGTACAAAAGGACAAACAAAATATTTATAGATGAAGGCTCATATCTTAAGTGTAAATTTGAATTTTATTTGATTCTAATGTATATCATATGCCCTTTTCTGAGTGTACTTTATAATGATGAGCTTTTATAAGTTATCTACATTCCTATACGTAGGTATGAATATTTTAATACCCCAAAGTACCACAGTACGTCCTGGTGTGAAGGCGAATGGTGTACAATGGTACTGAAGGGTGCTAAGAGCTTCATATAGCAAATCACAGTCTGAACATTTGACTAAGTATGTGATAATGGTTGTTAGTTATTGATGTGTACATGTAACGTCAATTTCAACAATATTTAATATTTATCATGGTTGTGAGTTGGATTGGAGATGACAATCTGAGTGTACTCTGAGAAAACTATTGGCCTGACAAAATTTTGCCGTTGTGTTGTCTGTTCTTCTTCGCTATACGAATTCTGATTACCTCCCTTAGTATCTTCAAACACTTCTTTGTCACAGATAGACAATATTAATGGAAAATCTTAAAATATAATGTGTGCATGTATGTGCATGAGGCTTAAAACTGGCATAAAGACGAGGTTCACGGAGCCTCTCCTCACTTTTGTACCGAATACTCATATATTTAAGACACTGCATTAATAATGTGTGTATCCTACAGCTAATCACATTAATTCATCGACGTTTACATTTTGAATCAATGGCTAAAATTATATAAGAAAATTTTGAAGATACCAAAGGGGCAATCAGAATTCGTATATCGAAGAACAGACAACACAATGGCCAAAAGAAAAAGTACAAAAGGACAAACAACGATCTACAAAACATACATATAAAACTAAAGATCGAGTAACACGAACCCTGCTAAAAACCGGGGATGAATTCATGTGCTCCGGAAGGGTAAGCAGTGCCTGCTCCACTAGTGGCACCCGTCGTATTAACTTAGTTACAAACCCAGTGATAGGTCATGAATTAACATTATAACTGATATACTCAACGTAATAACTGATAAACGCAATCTAATAACTGATATACTCAATAAAATAACTGATAAAAATGTAACACCGATTAGAATAAAAGAACTAACTGTATCTCTATTTCTCCCAGGCTTGTTTAATTCCTTTGTCTTTATCTCGAAAGACAATTGTATCTTTCAACATAGATATTTCCGTCCTAACTTTTGCTCTCTTCTCGAGAACTTTAGAATGAGTTAAAAATAACAAGAAATTGTTAACCAGGATCGGAATGAGCATGGCTAATAAACAAACCCCTGTGATTGCGCATGCGGATGCAATTAACTTTCCAAATCCACTTTTGGGTACCACATCACCGTAACCAACCGTTGTCAAAGTAATAATCGCCCACCATGCAGCCACTGGTATACTGGTAAATACTTCATCTCTTGAAAAAAATGCCAGAGCTGAAAACGTCATGACTGCAGTAAACAAACACAGCAACAAAAGCAATAAGTCCATTGCGCTTGCTCTTAGTGTGAAAGCTAACACTCGGAAACCGGAAGTATACTTTGCCAATCGAAAGAACCGAAAGACTCGAAAAACTTGCAGCGAATGAACGTCGTCAGTAAATGACTTTTCATATTTTTCTTTGTTGTCAATTTCATTCTCAATAATTTGCATGTACATAACGGAAACTGCAACGATATCAACGATGTTTAGAAAATTTAAAAAATGTTTCCATGGTAACGGAGAAAACACTAATCTACATAATATTTCAACAGTAAAATAGGCAGTTAGAAGATACTCGATGTCAATAATAAATTCCATTGTAGCGAGTACATCTGTAGGTTTCTTCTCAAAGGTTTCATTATAATGATATGCCGTGTCTTCATCGCTAGCATAGCCATAGTTTTTTTCTTCATCATCAGTGAAGAAGTCTTTCCATTCATCTTGAGTAAGCGATCTTTTAAACGTTGGATCTGTACTACACACGAGTACAAAGAGTGAGAGTATTACACATGTATTACTGACAACAAAAAATATCTGAAAAACAAAAGGATGAATGAAACAAGTGGCATTGCTCAACGCTAAATGAATGCGTTAGTGAGTATAGTGTAACGCTTAGATGATGCGTGAATAGATAGTGTGTAAGGTCAGGCAAATGCATTAGTGGGTATTATGTAATTTTTTAGAGAATGCGTGAATGTAGATTGTGTAACGTCGTAGTAATGCGTTAGTTAGAACTGTGTAATGCTTGGGGATGCATGAATCGATACTGTGTAATACCAAGACAATGCGTTAGTGATGTTTTGCAACAGACAACCCAATTGCCAAAATAAAATGGACAAATAATGATTTAGAACGTATTACACAGAATACTACATATTGATCAACACTAACCGCTTAAATGAGCGAAGTGAACTCATGTGCTCCGGAGGGATAAGCAGTTCCTGATCAACTAGTGACAAAATGTTCATTTACCGTGGTGATCTCCAGAGACGATATTTTTTTTTTACTTTCTGCCAGTAGGACAAGTTGTGTATTTTATAATTCTGGCACCAGTGGTCGCCTCTGCTGGAGGGATAAAACCAAGGACCAAACAAGCTAGATCGTCTTCTATAAAAACGATGTTCGATTAGTCTTACATTCAGTTGTTTGTAGGAGAGTTCGTGTCTTTTTTACAATATTTGTGTTTGCTTACGTATAATGGTGATCAACACATACTGCCAATTTCTCTCAATTGTGCATTTTTTATTGCCCCTTCGGTATTCTCAAATGTTTATTTACACAGCCCCCAAAATGATAGCTACAGCACACTCGTGAAACATATAATATTGGACACACCATGCTGATTCAAAATTTGGCAATTCATTTTTAGGTTGTTTACCTAAAAGATTAGTATGTAATTTATGCCTATCACCACTAAAGTTGTGAGTTCGAATCCCGATTATGACGAGGTGTACTCGATACAATTAGATGTGGTAAAGTTCGCCAGTTACTTGCGACTGGTCGGTGTTTTTTTCCGTGTACTCCGGTTTCCTCTACCAATAAAACTGATAACCACAATGGAAATGAAATAACATTGAAAGTGGTGTTAAACATCATAACCTTTAAAAGACATATAAGTATGTACAGTTGCGTCTCATTATGTCAAATTCGGTTTACTCTAAATTTCGAATGATGTAAGTTATTCCTTTATTTCAAGAGGATAACATATTTAGCAATTCTGAAAACTTCATGATCGGCTACTAAGATATAATAATTATCAATGTAGATTTTTTTTTTAAGTTTCCCACAATGCAATTGCGGAAGTTGAAGTGGTGAGGTATAAGCGATACAATCGCGATATAACTGAAATAAAATTAAAACAAAAATACCATACAGTCGGAACATAGAAAGAGACGTTATTAATATCTCTAAAACAAAAATACATAATCGTTTATTTTCAATGGCTTGATTCAATTAGAATTACGGGTCAAAATTTCCTCTCTTGCGTTAGACATTCAATGATTATTAATCATGACTTACCTTTGCACTGATAGACGATTTTGGATATTCCATTATCTTCCAGATCCTAGCTTGTACAGCAGACCAACCACTACCAGAACTAAGTGAATACACAAATTCTTTTGTTTCATTTCGTTTCTTTTCATCATTTTCTAACAGTTTCAAAGCTTTTTTGTCTTCAAAAAATGACACATACTTGTTGTAGCAACATATTCCTATTTCATTTTCCTGTATTCCCCAAAACGTGATCTCCTCCATGAACTTTGTGGGGCAAAGGTCATTAGGCATGTGTAGATTATCACCAACAAAATAGTCCAAAATACACGTCGTACACGTGGTTTGTCGCCGGAAGTGAAACTCCGTGGCTTTTTTATTTTCTATCAAACATTCTGATATGTATTTTGAAGCTTCAGAATCCAATGAATGTATTTTGTTGAAAACGTCTCTTGAAAGTTCATACTTGTTATTGTTGTTATTTATAATATACACTTCCGTTTCCATGGTAACAGGAATTTTAGTTATTTGAAGAAAACAAATACTGTTGTAGTTAAAACTATTGTTTATGACAATAGAAACATATATATCACATTTAGTGCGCACGACGTGTTTCTGAAATAACCTTCATCAGGTACGACGTGTTTCTGAAATAACCTTCATCAGGTACGACGTGTTTCTGAAATAACCTTCATCAGGTACAACGTGTTTCTGAAATAACCTTCATCAGGCACGACGTGTTTCTGAAATAACCTTAATCAGGTACGACGTGTTTCTGAAATAACCTTAATCAGGTACGACGTGTTTCTGAAATAACCTTCATCAGGTAAAGTCGAAAAATTGGAAAGCAATTAATTTATGTTTTCCAGGATGTCATCTGTGCCGTGTGTTTATTGGAAACACATATTGATTTGTGTAAATTAATAATCATTCTGTTCTGACAATGTAAAGCTTTGATATAGAGATACAAAGTAACTAATTATTGTCCGTATTCTATGAGAGATGAAAACATGCACAAATGTATCGGAAACTATTGTATTGTATGAGAGATGAAAACATAATCGAAACTAATCTAACTATTTGTGTTGATGCCATATTGACCTAAGGGAATTTTTCATTTTAATGCAATTTTTAACACAGTTAAATTAAATATCGGTTTTAATTTTAATCAATAATTATATCATGTTGTTTCCCATTAATAAAATATCAAAAATACAGAGGCGTTGGAGCGTAGGATTTTGTAATGCGGACCAATGAAATAGGCTTGAAATATAGATGATTATGAATATTTTAAAATGAATAATTGAATAACTTTATTTACACAAGCATGTACACTGCTATAATAGTACACAATGAAATACATTGTATATGCCTATAAGACTCAGATCGACATCCAGCCTCTAATCGACCTCAAATCCATGTCTGATTTCTACGTCACAGACATCTGTATCTCAGATCTATGTCCTTTTTTCAAATATTAAAAATCAAACATAAAGTATAAAATGGAAATCTGCATAAATACTTCTTGAAAGCATGCATTACTCAACCATTTTGAATTTTGGACTTTCAATACCATTGAATGTCGTATAAGGTTTTGCTTTTAAACTTGTTTAAATTAGTTTGTCGCTGATGAGCTTTATCGTAGACCAAACGCAGGTCGGGTGCACTGAATTTATGTCTGGGACTTTGACATTTTACATTCATTTGATATTATATCACTACGAATGTTTAGGCTGAGGTGAATATTGATTTCTAAGGTCCATAGAAACTCGTATTGACCGATACAAAAGTCTGCAATTGTTTTATTACATTAAAATGAAAAGTGAAAGCGAAAGTAAGTCAATATGAAATTAATCACTTCGTTATGACGTTATACATAATTACATAATGCAATGGAAAGTGAAAGCGAAAGCAAGTCAATACGAGTTTTAATCTAACAATATCAAATTTTACGGAATGTCAGGTGACAGCATGATAGCCAATACAATTGTTTAAATAAAACATTAAGCAATATAATATGTAATACAGATGATGTACAAACTTGACCCACATCCATCACGTGACAATGTAAAAGTACATACAAATCTTCGTTCTGAAAGGGGCCTCGATTTGTTAGTAATAAATCGGCCATAGATGAGAATTTAGAAGGGACGCCGCTTTGCGAATACCTTTAAAGTGGATCGTGATTCGAGATATTGACGTCAGCCGAGGCTGATTTCATGAATGTGTGCCGATTTGCGTTCGCACGCTGATCTGGGTCTATCATACTTATAGTGACAAAATGACAGAAAACAATACAGTGTAAATAATGGAGAAGGGACGATCGTATTAAATCCTGGGTTACTGGCGAATATCACTCTTTGCTTAATTTTATAGTGCTTAGCTATTTCTATATAAATGTTTTAAAAGTTAAAATATGTTATGTTTGTTTTGAGTAGATTTGCCTCTTTGTTTAATTTTAGACTGCTTATAATTTGCATGAATGTACTTGTATGTGTAATGTATGCTATAAATGTGGGCATCTATTTTCTGTATTGACTTCTGATCCTATGACAGTTAGTGCACAGCGAGGCACTTGCCACATGCGCACTGACTGTAGGGGTCCAGGGGTCAAGATAGAAATGTATGCATAAATATCATCTGGATACCAAGTATATGTATTTGCATTGCATGTCATGTTTTATTGTGCTGTATTTATGTAATTGTATTATGCATGTCGGTTTGAAAAGCTCTTGAGAGCTTATGTTGTACTGTTAAAAAATGTACCGACTTTAAATAAAACTTTTTGATTTGATTTTGATCACTCATGTTTCAGTGAATAAACGTTAGAAAAACTCGACGGCGGTGCAATCAATAATGGACAACCCAGAGACAAATAGAACATTGGGCACACAAGACATAGTTCAATGACAAACAAAGCAAAAACACAACACAACCAAAGTTAGATAAAAGGCAACATTGGGCACACACGACATGGGACGGAACGAAACAGACAAAAACAACAACAAAAACATGCGGTCCCCACCAAATACCGGGGGGCCCAAGTGCTTGCGAAGGGTAGGCCCTTCCTGCTTCTTATACCCCACCAAATACTGGGGGAATCAAAGTGCTTGTGATGGGTAGGCCCTTCCTCCTTCTTATAAAGTCAATATTTATATCAGAATTTCATTGGAGATATGTGTGTGTTCGTATTACTATAGGACAAAACTTTGCCCAATCGTTTAAACACATGAACATTTTAAGTCAAATGCTTTACAGTTAATTATGACCTCGCGCTTGAAAAGCATCAACACTGTAAGACAAGGGTTAAACAGTTGATTATGACTTCGCCTTTAAACACATCGACATTGTAAGACAAGGGTTTAAACAGTTAAGTATGACTTCGTGTTTAAACACATCTACATTGTAAGACAATGATTAAATAGTAAATTATGACTTCGTGTTTAAAAACATCAACATAGAAAGACAATGGTTAAACAGTTCACTATGACTTCGTGATTAAGCACAATAATATTGTCAGGCAATGGTTAAGCAGTTCACTATGACTTCGTGCTTAAACACATCAGCATTGTAAGACAAGGGTTAAACAGTAAATTATAACTTCGTGTTTAAACACATCAGCATTGTAAGACAAGGGTTAAACAGTTCATTATGATCTCGCGTTTAAACGCATCAACATTGCAAGATAAGGGTTAAACAGTATACAGTTGTTTCATGCCTGTTCATGGAACAGTCAAAACTATTGTCCCTCGGTGCTGGAGATGACTTGGGAACTGTTGCCTTCGACCTCAAGTCATCTCCAGCACCTCAAGTCAATAGTTTTGACTGTTCCCTGAACAGGCATGAAATAAATGTTTTATTATCTTATATACATGCACATAACCACAAATCCACTGAAGATGATAATGTCAGCATACCATACCATTAAAAAATTGGGGCACAACATTGCTTTGAAAGAAATACAGTATTTGACAGGAATCACGCACACCGCATCGTTTCCGGGCATGGAACAGTTCGGATCCGGAAGTTTCACTCCGCCGGCTATTTTTAAAATGTTCTTGTGATCAGGTAAAAATATAGCATATGAAAAATATACACTATAAGTTAATAATCAATTATGACTTCGTGCTTAAACAAATCAACAATGTAAGTCAAAAGTTTAACAGTTGATCATCGCTTCGTCTTTAAGCACATCAAGCTTGTTACAATGTTGAAAATTCAAAACACTACTCTGTTAAAACACAAAATTTTAAACAAGGAAATGACAACGGTGACACAACCGATGTGAATCCGGGTCCTTGCTTAGAATATCAACCTAAAATGAAAACCTAAAGTAAAAATACCACACTTTAGGAAATGATTTGATACAATATCAATGTTCCCCGGAAATTATAAGCTATACAGTGATGCCCTGGTTTTTATAGTCTATTGGTAGAAAATGATATAAAAAACTATGATTTGTTGCGGTATACTTCTTCACCTGAAATTCTAGACTCTACCGTGATATCCTAGTTGTTAGAATTTATTGATATAAAATGATGAAAAAAAAAGGCTGTGATTTGTTGCGATATTCTCCTTTCCCGGAAATCCTTTTCTCTACCGTGATATCCAGGTTTTTATGGGTTACTGATAGAAAAAGATGAAAAACTTTACGGCTGAAGTCCATGTTGTTAGGATTTATTGACATAAATGATAAAAACTGTTCAAACATATATCTATAGTTTATTGATTATAAAACTGTTTGATGGTTTTTTTTTTTCAATTTCCATTTCAGTATCACGCTAGTTTTGTAAGCGCTATTAAATCCTTTATCACTTATGTGAGGAATATTTGTATATTTTGTGTTGTCACAAAAAATATTTTCAAAGACATTATGATATTCGAGTTTCCAACACTTCAAGAACAAGTACATTGTAACGTAGATATCTACTAAATGTATTATGTATGATATATTATAAGATAAATAAACGCTGAAGATCAAAGAGAAAATGGTTTTGATCTTGCTTCCGCAACAAATTTCATTTCTGATTTTATCGCTGAGGAATTAAAAAAAATCAATATGTTTTATCTGCCAGAATCAATAGGAATATGCATGTTGACTCCATTTCTTTTGTAGTGTGTTGTTTTTATTTTACGGATTTTTTTATTTTTCCTTTTTTCATTGTTATTGTTTTTTTGTTTGTTTTTTTTTTAAATAGTTTTATACCTGATGTCTGATATACTTCAGTTATGATACATGATAGTGTATATTTAACAAATAGTTCACGGCACTGAAGGCCATATGGCAGTTTATGGACCGGGATGTCACCCACAAAATATTATATGGATCGAAGCGCAGCTGAGGTCCATATAGTATTTTGTGGGTGACAGACCGGTCCATAAACTGCCATATGGCCCGAAGTGCCATGAACTATTTGTTATATTATACTTCGCGTCCAAAAACAAGTCCAATTATCTCCCGAAATAAAGACTCGAAAACGAGGCAGTCCACTGCCGGTCCATATAACGTTATATGGACCGGCTGCGCTAACAAAGACAAATAGGGAAAATAAAAACGTAAAGTATAATATATGTAATTAGCATGTGAGTGAAAGTTTTGATTTCCACAGGAAAAGGGAGATATTTATTTTGCTAACTCGTTGAAACAGCAGTCCACGGGTACATTAATCTGCTTCCGAGCCAACCCGTATTTACTCCAACTCATCAATAGAGAAGTAACAAACGCATAATTTATAAGCACGTCTTTGATCTACACTGGGTCCCACAACCGCATCAGTGGCGGTGGTACGTGCTCACCTCGGATGCTGTAGATCGTGGGTTCGAGTCCCGATCGATTCAAATCAAAGACTAGAAGAATTGTATTAGCTGCTTCTCTACTAATCAAGCAGTATTTTAAGAACAACAACTGCTTGGCTCGGAATCAGAATAATGTGTCTGAGTGGAGCGACATATCTACAAGCGGACTGCTGTTTCAATGAGCTAGCACCAATACAAAAACCAAGTGTTTTTCTATTCCATCATTATTCAATAATTAATATAACGTTCACTGTTCATAAAATTCATGTAGAATGTCTATATGATTCTATTTAAGACGTTCTAGTCTTCTAACACGGTAAAGGGGCCCGGGTGGCTCAATGAGTTAGGTCGCTGGATCTAACAACTCATACATGCCTATCACCAATACGGCGTGGGTTCGCGCACGGCTTTGTAAATTACAAAAAAGGGTGCACTCGACTCGCAACCGCAAGTGATAAAGTTTACCAGTTGCTTGCCCATGGTCGGTGGTTCTCTCCGGGTACTCCGGCTTCCTCCACCACTAAAACTGGTCGCCATGATATAGCTGAAATATTGTTGAAAGTGGCGTTAAACACCAAAAATCAAATCAAATCAATCAATCTAACACGGTAATACTTTGCATGATGTCTTGTTATCTATATCTGATTATATCTAAGACGTTCCAATCATGTATTACGGCAACAGAATAAAAAAACTCAGATATTCGGTGAATGGATAAAAACAATACGTAGTGTGATGTCTGTTTATCTATATGACTCTATCTAGGCCGTACCAGTCTTGTAGATCGGTAAACAGATAAACAGTATACTTTAGTTATCTATATCTGATTCTATCTAAGACGTTCCAATCATGTAAACCGGTAACCAGCCAACGTTGAAATTGAAAAGATATATGATCACATGTTTTGAATAACAGTGGGTTTAAATAACTAAGTTCTGTTAATTATACATCAAGTCAAGGAAGATGTCATATAGATTAAAGACATACATATTTAAAACCTGAATATTGGAGACGATTTGTTATAAATGAGGGGGATAACATGGGGGTAGTCTTCTCCTTTCTCCTAACCCTCTCCTCCTTTCTCCCACCCCTCTTCTCCTTTCTCCCACCGGAAAAATAAATCTCCCTATGAAAAAAGGTTAAAAGAAAAGCTTTGTTCAATTTTAATAAAAATCGTAAACGTTGAACGCTAAATTTATAAATAACGAAGTCGAAACGTGAAGTCAAAATCCACATTTCATCTATCGGAACGTCTTGTTGATTATTGATCATTAATGGTATCAGTTTCCTCTGTATCGTGAATTATGTTTATGTATTCGATTAAATGATAATGTTTCATTACCTTTCTGTCATTTTAGATCATTTTTTTGAGAAAAAAAATCTATTTTTTTGTTTCCTCATTTCCTTTCTCCCACCCTTTCTCTCCTTTCTCCCATCCCCTTTCTCCTTTTTCCCACCCCCTTTTTCCCTGTCTCCCTCCCCCTGTCCTCCCCCTCAAAAATGAGCTTAGTAAATAATTAAGGTAGCGCTTCATTATCTTAAGTTTTTTTTGTTTTCACATGGGCTTACATATACTTTCTGGAATACCTTACCTTCATCTGGTATGCTCGTTGTCCAAAGATTTGAAAGAAAAATAACTCAAAAGTCTTTCAGAACAAATAATTGATTGATTGATTGATTGATTGATTGATTGATTGATTGATTGATTGATTGATTGATTGATTGATTGATTGATTGATAAATGTCCAGCGGGCAGTATTTCAGCTATATTCAATGATTTTGATTTTGATTTGATTTTTTTGTGTTTTAACGCCACTTTCAACAATATTTCAGGTATATCATGGCGACCAGTTTTAGTGGTGGAGGAAGCTGGAGTATCCGGAGAGAACCACCGACCATGGACAAGCAACTGATCAACTTCACTTGTGGCTGCGAGTCGAGTACACCCTTTTTGTAATTTACAAAGCCAGGCGCGAACCCACGCCGTATTGGTGATAGCCTTGTGTGAGTTGTGAGTTGTTAGATCCAACGACCTAACTTATTGAGCCACCCGAGCCCCTCGGCTATTCTTTTTTAATTTGCAAAGCTAGGCGCGAACCCACGCCGTATAGGTGATAGGATTGTACGAGTTGTTAGATCCAACGACCTAACTGATTGAGACACCCGGGTCCCTCAGCTATTATTTTGTAATTCACAAATTGCTAGGTACGAACCGACGCCGTATTGGTGATAGGCTTGTATGAGTTGTTAGATCCAACGACCTAGCTCATTCAGCCACCCGAACCTTACAACGACCTAACTCATTGAGCCACTCGGGCCTTACAACGACCTAACTCATTGAGCCACCCGGGTCTTACAACGACCTAACTCATTGAGCCACCCGGACCCCTCAGCTATTCTTTTGTAATTTACAAAGCTAGGCGCGAACCCACGCCGTATTTGTTATAGGCTTGTATGAGTTGTTAGATCCAAAGACCTAACTCATTGAGCCACCCGGGCCTTACAACGACCTAACGCATTGAGCCATCCGGGCGTTAGAACGACCTAACTCATTGAGTCACCCGGACCCCTCAGCTATTCTTTTGTAATTTACAAAGCTAGGCGC
>MJUT01000488.1:60833-113782 GCA_002080005.1 Gigantidas platifrons
ATACTTACTGCAGTTCTGTATTAAATATGACAGATACTTACTGCAGTTCTGTATTAAATATGACAGATACTTACTGCAGCTCTGTATTAAATATGACAGATACTTACTGCAGCTCCGTATTAAATATGACAGATACTTACTACAGTTCTGTATTAAATATGACAGATACTTACTGCAGCTCTGTATTAAATATGACAGATACTTACTGCAGTTCTGTATTAAATATGACAGATACTTACTGTAGCTCTGTATTAAATATGACAGATACTTACTGCAGTTCTGTATTAAATATGACATATACTTACTGCAGTTCTGTATTAAATATGACAGATACTTACTGCAGTTCTGTATTAAATATGACAGATACTTACTGCAGTTCTGTATTAAATATGACAGATACTTACTGCAGCTCTGTATTAAATATGACAGATACTTACTGCAGCTCTGTATTTTCTCTTGCTACTCTTGTTTGTCAGATACGATAAAACCGACAGACGTAATTCAACACAGAGCTCGTTAAAACTAGCATTAAACATCAAAAATCGTTTTTGTACTAGAAATCAACAATATGTTGATATCAATATCAGGAATTTCAAAACATGCACGACCTGCTTTCTAGTATGTGAGTGTGGTCTTTTTTTATTGTCATGTGTGCATATTTTTTTTCTTTACTTGGTTTGATTTTAATATGTAAATTTGGTTATCCTTATATATCTGTGGATATCCAAACATTAAGAAATCAATAATAATAATAATAATAAAAATAATAATAATGAAAAACTTCCAATTTTAATTAAAGTGTTACGATTATGGCTACCGAGGTCATTCATTTAATTCATTTTATCTACACTCATATACCATAATTTATCTGTAAGTGCTTATTGATTTAGTTGAAGTATTTCACTCCACAAATTAAAGTTAAAATTAATTAATTATTTAAAAGTAATTAGTTTGATTATAAATGGAAAGTATTGTGATCATTCATCAATATTCAAAAGTTGAAGTAAAGATTAATTTCATAGTCGACATGATTGTCTTGTTTGACCGAGCAACATTCTACTTGAAAAGCATTTAATATCTTATAAAAATAAAAATATTTCATACAATGGTTATCAACAATTCCACCAATATCAATAACACCTAAAGTATGTCAATGACTTGTGACAGGTGGGTAGTTTTCTCCGGGTACTCCGGTTTCCTCCACAAATAAAACTGAAATATTGTTGTAAGTGTCGTTAAGCACCATAAACTTAACCCTTACCGACCAACACGAACAATCACCTGTGACATTAATTAACCAAGCACAAAAAAGAATACGACATATAAAGTTAAAAATCAAGGTCCTGGCTCGGGACAGGCACAAAAATGTGACGGGGTTAAACTGGTTAATGGGTCCCCAGCTTTTCCTTCTTGAAAACTGGATCTCTAAAAGCAATACACAATGCATATTTATTGATCATTTCACCTAAAATCAATATTTTTGAATTGATCATTTTCAATCCTATGAAGCAGGTGTACAGATGTATTCGGTTTTCAAAGACTATGCTTGGTTAAAATGTCACAGACAATATTTTATTCCACAACAAAGTTCGTTCAAACATGATCGCCCTCCCGCGATAATGACCAGTATCTTACCATGTAACAGTAACAAAATGGAACACAGTTATTTTGTCGGAAAGCTGTACAACCAAGCACCAAAAACACATGTTATCACATAGACAATTTTAGCATGGCACAGCAACCTTTCGTCCCTTTACATCACACACCACGTTTTTCTGATTGTTTGTTTGTTTATTTGTTTGTTTGTTTGTTTGTTTGTTTGTTTGTTTGTTTGTTTGTTTGTTTGTTTGTTTGTTTGTTTGTTTGTTTGTTTGTTTGCTTGTTTACACCTTATATAAGAATCCTGGATTTGATTGGTTAATAGTCGGTGTATTTTTCGTGTATTTTCATATTTAGTATTAATTTCGTTCATTTTTACAACTGATGATTTAACTTGTTTACCCTCGTGTGCATCAAACCGTCAAATTCATTCACTCGTCCTGAATATAGCTGAAAAATTGCTCACTGGACGTTAAACATCAATCAATCAATCAATCAAATTCATTCGGAATATGTCTTCTAGGTTGATCCACTTCTTTTTACAATTCAATATTTGTTTAATTATGTTTTACATTTATTTATTTCTTATGTATATTGTGTAAATTGTACATGTCATCTCTGTACCTCTGTAAATTGGTTATGAGAAATAAAGATATATAGATTGTTTACCAAGAAGCTAATTGTATTGATTGGTAGATTAGTACAAATTGTAATTGAATTCAAAGCTATTGTTAAATAAATTACGGGATATATATTCGTGAGTCAGATCTGTGGTCGGATCACAGCAAACATTATACAATTTGTCTTTATATTTCTCGGCTAAGCATGGATGCCAGACAACTCGGCCCGCGGACAACTTGGACCGGGAAATTNTACATGTCATCTCTGTACCTCTGTAAATTGTACATGTCATCTCTGTACCTCTGTAAATTGGTTATGAGAAATAAAGATATATATATAATCATTTATACGAAAAGTAACGTAATTAATCAAATTTGAAACCCGAAACTGTTCCGAAGTAAAGGATTTAACTTGTTTCCCTCTGTCGTGGTATTTGCGAAAACGTATTTCATTTTTTTACCCTCACGTGCCGCAAACCGCCAAATTCATTGGGAATGCTTCAACCACTGTCTAACAAAATTAATCGAACTACTACCATTGTACCTGCTGAAGGGAACAGTTCAAAGCATCCTATAGTATTTAACAACTGCCAAGTTATAAACAATAGAAACAGAATATTCATGAAAACGACAAACAAAAGGTATTATTTATTTAGCCATTGTTCTAAATAATATTCGGTGTAATTAAACAGATATATTATGTTTGGGAGGGGTATTTGCGAAAAATACCAGTCTTGAGACTAAATTTCACTCGCTTTTCGGCTCGGGTAATTGTTCGTCTCTCGACCGGTATTTTTCGCAAATACCTCTCCCAAACATGATATATCTGTTCAAAATATCTCCGATATTGATTATAACATTATACATTTTTAAAAGGAGTTATTTCCCTTTATATGTACTTCGGTCAAGATACCACCCGTTCTAACTAAAGCAACGAAAAGCTTTAATAATTTGGGTAACATTTTCTAATAATTTGTAAATATATGAACCTTGTAAACAATTAGGGGATAATTTCTGTATCAGTTGTTACAACATTATACAATTGTACAGATTACTAGAGAAATATATGTTCGTTTTCATTGGACTTTCAAGTCGAAATGTGAAAATAATCAATTGTTGATTTAAACATATTTTTTATTGTAAAATATATACAATGGGATTGAGGACAAGTTTTACACTTTATATGAAATAAGGGTAATAACAAAATTATCGAACACAGAGCAATCTTCCAAAGGGAAATTCAAAACTCATCAATCAATAAACAGACAAAATCAGTCAACAACCGGGAAACTGGGAAACCGCAATGGCCCTGACTTGGTACAGGCATTTCTAAAAAAAAATGGTGGATTGAATCAGATTTTACGGCGCCAACCTCCGCTTCCATTACGGTACAAAGGTTCCGGTTGTCGCTAAAACAGTATTTATAACAATACTGGAAAAAATAGGTAAAATAGTAGTCAAACAGTACTAAATTCAGTTAGGAGGAAGTTCTCTCCAGGATCATTTAAATATAGGTCTGACAGAGAGCATGATAAATAATAAGTACATAACTATTTATGATGTAGAAAATAATTAATATTAACAGATAAGTAAAATGGTATAGGGGGTATGTGCCTTCAGTGAATCGCTCACTGTCCTTAATGAATGTCTGTACTGCTTTTGACTACAAACATATTTTGGACCTTGTCTGTTTGTGACTAGGGATATATTCCACTTGTCGTAAACATTTCCCGGTTCTTTCCTCATTCACGACTTATTACCGGGTTTGTAACTAGATTAACACGACGGGTGCCACTGGTGGAACGGGAACACTGCCTACCCTTCCGGGGCACCTGAGTTCACTCCCGGTTTTTAGTGGGGTTCGTGTTACTCGATCTTTAGCTTTATATGTATGCTTTGTAGATCGTTGTTTGTCCTTTTGTACTTTTTCTTTTGACCATTGTGTTGTATGTTCTTCTTAGATTTACTGATTTTGATTACCTCTTTGGTATCTTTTGGCCATTGTGTTGTATGTCCTTCTCTGATTTACGGATTATGATTACCTCCCTTTTGGTATCTTCAAACTCTTCCCTAAATAATAAAGTTTTTATTGATGTTACAAAGTAACCTGGCCGGCCTGTTTGAACTTCAAACTATGACCGTGGACGAATCTACTATTTATAAGTAACACCAAGTTCTCGTACAAATAACAACAATCGGCGGCTTTTCATAGTATTGTTGTTTGCATAGTATAGACTATGAAAGGTATAATAATTGTCAATTGACTCTAATTAAATGGATCAGTGAATTCAGATGTAAACTATTTTACCTATCCACCCTAAATTAAAAATGAAGGTTCCAATTGAACTACGACCGATAGCCACGCCCGGCCAAGTTAGCCTGAATCAACAATATATCTCTCCGAAAAGTATGGTGATGTAAAAAATAAATATTTTATTGATCGACTATTTTGTTTATTTTTGTCACAACAAATGGTTAAATACCAGTTAATAAGATAATAAATTCACGCTGTTATTGTATTTATCTATGTTGAGGAGAAGTACTAGTAGCCTCTGGCTGTATGTAATCCTCGTGAAATAAATAAAGAATTACATTTTTAAAAAATAAGATAATAAAATATATGATTCGATAAAACCGAATGTGTTGTAAATGTATTAGTTGTTTATTATAGGTTTATATGCTCATAAAATAAATAGTTTTATTTAGATAAAACGGTCGAGCGGTAAACTTTATATGTGATAAAACTGATATGATTTGTCACAATAATTTTTGAAGTCCATCAATATGAATAACAAATGAAGGGAGATAATTCGTTGTGCGAGATGCTCAGATGACCGCAATTTTCTTGGTAGGAATATCCAGTCATATTTGAAACTATTATCCATAGACTATACACAATATTGAGCGTCACATTGAACCTGTTTTGAAGATAAGAGTTGTGAGTTCGAATCCCGCTCATTGCGTGGAGTACTCGACGCAACATTATATAATAAAGGTTGTCAGTGACTTGCGGCAAGTCGGTGGTTTTCTCCGGTATATCCTCCACCAATAAAACTGCTCGACACGACATAACTGAAATATTGTTGAAAGTGGCACTAAACACCATAACTCTAATCTCTAACCCACTAATGCAAGTTCTCGCTATGATACCCATCTCGGGCGTACAAATGTCCAGACACTTACTCATGGTCAGGACTTTTCCCGCTGTCAGTTCATCAAACTGTTCGATCGTTGCTCCCCCCATAACGTCTGGTAGTCATTTTATAACTTAAAAAATACATGATGTTGACGATAAAATACCACAAACCCATAACCCAACCCAATGTTTATTCATATGACTACAAACAAATTAAGGTTACCCCTGCCATTGACCTTAGTTTGACCTGACATGACATTATAATAGCCCGGAGTTCTAGTCTGAGTTATTCCATCCGTCATTCCGGATCTTATTGTGTACCTACAATAGACACAGAACGAGACTTAATGGGCACATTAATGTCAGGTGACAAGAAAAATTAGACAATTTACATACAAATGTTATGACATGTAAATTAAACATAAATATATATTATACTTATGTTCGGTAATTATTGCTTAATGATTATGCAAGATTATCTGTATTTTGTGTGAAGATTGTAAACTCTTGGTTTTTTATCAGTACTGTGTAGTTGATCTAGTATGACGAATATTCGGGGACGACTGTTTACATGTAGCATTTGGGGAGGGACTATGTTTTTTTATTGCCAGCGTTTATAGAAAAACAATTATTTGAAAGATTTAGTTTTTAGTTTTCTGTGTAGTGGCAGAAGCAAACAACCTGCCACAAGCTGCTGACAAACTTCAGCATCGTCATTTTTTAGTTTTCTGTGTAGTGGCAGAAGCAAAAAACCTGCCACACGCCGCTGATAAACTTCAGCATCGTCATTTTTTAGCTTCCTGTGTAGTGGTAGAAGCAAACAACCTGCCACAAGCCGCTGATAAACTTCAGCATCGTCATTTTTTAGCTTTCTGTGTAGTGGTAGAAGCAAACAACCTGCCACACGCCGCTGATAAACTTCAGCATCGTCATTTTTTTGTTTTCTGTGTAGATTCATGTCGAACATCATATTGTCTGTCCTTCGAATTAGGTTTTCTGATTGCCCGCTTGGTATCTTCAAACTTTTCTTAATGTTTGAT
This sequence comes from Gigantidas platifrons, assembly GCA_002080005.1. NCBI lineage: Eukaryota > Metazoa > Mollusca > Bivalvia > Mytilida > Modiolidae > Gigantidas > Gigantidas platifrons. Next base: position 67,229 of record MJUT01000488.1, read on the forward strand.
CGAATACACCTCGCCATAACCGAAGATCGAACTTACAATTATAGCGGCGATGGGCACTGGTTTCATAGGTAGTTGTACGTCCAAACCATATTCCACCGCTGCAACAACGAGTATTTATGATGTTTAACGCCACTTTCAAAATATATTACAGTTATATCGTTGCGGTCAGATTTAATGGTGGAGGAAACCGGAGTCCACAAAAAAAAAGAAAACTACCGAAAATCGAACACACAACTGTAGTGGTGATAGGCACTGATTGCATAGGTAGTTGTTAATACGATCACGACCAACGATGGCCACCTAGACTATTATCACGTGACATGCATGTATAATTACATACGTTTAATGTATTCCAATATGTTAATAACAGGTACACTATGGCCATAATAACAATAATCACAGATATATCATAACATACGAAGGCTATAAAAGTAACTGTACTTCATAAGATATAAAATGGACTTACTAGTCAGTTTGGTTTGGTAACGTTTTAGTAGAATTTGAAAAGTTGGAAGAACAGACAACACACCTCGCCATGAAAGGGGTTTGATCCTAAAAATTTGGTGGTGATAGGCACTGATTGCACAGGTAGTTGTAAATCCAACTACCATACGATCACGACCACGACGGCCCATACAAATAATATGCATTTACAGTCGCAATGTGCCAGTTGTTTCAGGGAAATATGGGTAATAACAAAATTACCGAATTCCGAACAATCTTCTAAAGGGAAAGTCAAAACGAGAGTTGTTGTTCAAGACTGTACAAGAACGATGAGGTTGATTGAAAAACGTCCGAACGTAGAATAACAAAAAACACATTGAAAGGGAAATAAAATATGCCAAACACGCAAATAACCCTGCCGTGTGCAGTTTCCAATTAAAATTAGATGTTTGTTGAGCAGGAACTGCTTACCCTTCCGGAGCACCTGAGTTCACCCCCAGTTCTTCGTGGGGTTTGTGTTACTTGATCTTTCGTTTTATATTTATGTTCTGTTGATCGTTGTTTGTCCTTTTGTAGTTTTTCTTTTGACCATTGTGTTGTCTGTTCTTCTTTGATATACGGATTCTGATTGCCCCTTCAAACTCGTCTTTTATTATTATTATTATTATTTTGTTTTTTGCGATACATCAAGTTGTTGTATCACCAAATAATGTACAATATAGATACAACACATAGCGTATTTTCATTGGATTTATCAAACTATAACTACTGTTCAAATTAAAGTTGTTTTGGTGATTAAGATGTATCTTTATAGGTGTGCTCAGTGCCGGTGTCGTATAGTAAACATTCTCCCTCGGAATATTTGCTATATAGTAAACCTTCTCCCCCGATACTTTACTATATAGTAAATATCCTTTTATGACACCGTATTCACCAATAGGCTCGATAGGCTGAAGCCAAGAGCCTCAACATTTAGGGGGCCTCCGTCCAAGGTGTATACTATTTCTAAGACTCTTATTGGACTTCACATTTATGCTGTCATAACGTACTGTACTTTCTAAACAACCTTTCAGAAATGTTCCGCACACAGTTGGACTCCATTTCAGAATATTGCAGAATTTTAAGCAGCGCTCATCATCTTCGCCTTTATTGAAATTGATTAAACACACTTCCATATTCCTCCAGTAGTCTTGAAGGTGGGGAATTGGGAGGGGCCTCACAACTGGAATAGGCTAGGGTCTCTCTTTATCTACATCCGGTACTGGGTGTGATTTACGTTAGTGTTCTATCTTTAGGTTACGACGATAGTATTGATTTGTTAGCAGTGTCGTTGAATACAATCTAGAAAACGTACACTAACGACGATAAAGTCCAACTTTGATTGACATTGGCCGTGTAGATTCAGAAGATATTTTAAATTCTAACATGACGTTCTACCTTCGCTTTGTGAACAAACGAGCGATTTATCGATTGGGTATAATCTCATTAGCACATGCGCCGGTGTATGTGACTGACTTTTCCATCGTAAATGTACATGTTTATGAATTATCGTCTGCTCGAATTTGGCAGCATACATTGTGTGCGACATTGTCCGCCAACGTAAATATAAATTACCGTCTTCTAATCAAAGTATACTACCGTATTATTACTCTTAGATATATCAGAATATATTACGCTGGACGGACGACAAGTGATGACAATAGTTTACATGAACATTTGGGTCAGGTGAGCTGAAAATAATTATTGAAATCATTATATATTCGCATATTCATGCTGTGTCAATCATCATGAAAATAACAATGTCATCATATATAATGAAAATGTGACACACGTGATAGCCACGTGCTACAGACAAGATGAACCCGTATGTGTCTAATTAGGTACACAGGCGATTAAGATATTCACGTGTAGAAAAGTATGACAAGACACTTAGTTGGTACACGCACAAAAATGTCTCGACCGGGAAGTGAAATTATTTGAATAAGATATATGCAAGTTGATACAAATAAATTCAGGGCTAGTAGGTTCTTAGGAGACTCTGGTTTATTTTTTTTTATTTTTTTTTNTTTTTTTTTGGGGGGGGGGGGGGGGGGTTGTAGACAATACAATGGCCAAAAGAACAAGCATTTATTTACAAAACACGTCACGGAAAACTAAAGATGCACCAATGTACTCTTGTATAAGGATGATTTGTATTCCTTAATAAAATAAAACAAACACTGCAATGTTTATGTAGATTTATACCCTTACATTCAGTGCCGGATTTAGGTAAAAACGAGGCCCCTTGCTTGGGTCCTGAAGTAGGAGGACCCGGTGGGCCTACACAGGCAGCCAGGGAAACCGACTTCAAATTTAAAATTGCTCCACATAAGCAAAAATCCATCACAATGTTTTTTGGGGGGGAAGGAAAATGGGCTCCTTTTCCAACGGAACCCTGTGCTTTAGCATACCTAAGCACAATGATAAATCTGGCACTGCTTGAAGTTACACTTCGATGACGATAGCTTTACATACTAATCAATCAAGTGATCGGCTAATTGTTTGTTGAATGTTGCATTAGGTTATGATCGTTCCATGAGAGTGCACTAGTTCAGTTATATCATGGCTGCTGGCTTTATTGGAGTATGAAACCAGAAGTACCAGACGAAGAGCCATCAATCTACTGACACATTTTTCATGTAGATTTAAATTGCATCTAATATAACTCTCCCTAGTAAACTTATATGACACGGCTTACAAGTAACTGACGGGTTAATGAGTAAGTTATAATCGGTCCTAGTAAAATAGTGGCCCTATACACATATATTTCCGTGGATTATATGTATGTACCATACCCAGTGCCGGATTTAGATAAAGAGAGGCCCTAGGCTAATCCACTTGTGAGGCCTCTCCCAATTCCACACCTTAACGACAGGAGGAACATGGACGTGTGTTTAATCAACTTCAATAAAGGCAAAGATGATGACGGGTGTTTAAAATTCTGCAATATTCTGAAATGGAGTGCAACTGTGTAAGGAAAACTACTGAAGGATTGTTTAGAAAGTACAGTACGTTATGACAGCATAAGCATGAAAGTCCAATAACAGCGTTGAAGATATTATACACATTGACAGGAGGTCTCCTACATTTTGAGGCCCTAGGCTTCAGCCTATCGAGCCTACAGGTAAATCCGGAACTGACAATTCAATGGAAATGACGATTCTGATTACTATGTAACTAATAATCTGTGTCATACATAACTACAATGTTTATTTATTCAAACTTCTCCTTCAATAGTGGACGGATGGTTTAGCACGGCAGATGTTGAATATTAAGATCGGGACAATTTGCCTAGCAACAGACCACCAACGACCAATCGTAACAAACTATTGCCCATTAGGTATTGCTGCACGTGGTCTTTTAATGTGCACATTTTAGGAACATGGTATCTACATACACGCGGCATTAATTAAAGTTCCGCTTTATATACTTTTATTTCTTGTAGCCTTTGTTAATACAATGGTATTCTGAAAGCAAATTAGGGCCCGTGTGGCTCAATGAGTTAGGTAGCTGTAGGACCCGGGTAGCTCAATGAGTTAGGTAGTTGTAGGACCCGGGTAACTCAGTGAGTTAGGTAGTTGGATTACCTAACAACTCATGCAATCCTATCACAAATAAGGCGTGGGTTCGCGCCCGGCTTTGAACATTACAAAAAGGTGAACTCGACTCGCAGTCACAAGTGATAAAGTTTACCAGTTGCTTGCCCATGGTCGGTGGTTCTCTTCGGGTATTCCGGCTTCTTCTACCGCTAAAGCTGGTCGCCATGATATAGATCAAATATTGCTGAATGTGGCGTTAAACATAGAAAATCAATCAATCAATCAGATAACAAATTAAAGTACACAATTCATACAAATGTGATAACAAAACAGCTATTATACAATGCTTGCAACCTGAGAAAGAGAGAGAGAGAGTTACATTTATGGGCAAACACTTTTATTTATAAATCAAATAATATTAAGTGCATAGTGTTTTATGTTTTTGATATTTTTGTCCATCAAAGCTTCAAATTTCAGACTTTTTAAAATACTTTTCTTTATCCAAGTTGATCTTTCTAAAGGTCAGCTGTGTTTGTTGCCTCGAAAAAAACTAGCGCATGCTCCATTCGAAGGGGCGAATTACAATCGTGTCATAGAAAACAGAGAGGAAAGGAAACGAATTAATTTCTTGATACACTTCGGAGATGGACCAGAGGTGAGCATCCGGAAACTGTCAACTCTCACGCTACTGATATGCCTTTTTACCAGTTACATTTTAATCGTTTTTATATGTTTATATATTTGATTGATTTCAGTCCGTTTAATGCTTTTAATCAGATCAGATTAAATTAACTTCAAATATTTATAATGTAGCAAGTAAAAATTATATTTGGGGAGGGGGTTGTGGGGTAAATGATATGTCGTTTGGCAGAGACGTGAAACTCCATTTCGAAGATGTTGTAAATCTACACGTAGATATATAATTTAGTGCACTCTATTTTTTTATGGAGAAATGATTGCACAGTTGAAACACTGGCTCTATTTACTAAACCCCGTGATGTCTTCGAGTTTTCTGTAGCAAGAATAGGCACGGAGTTTTATTCTATATCAACTGTTACATGTCGTGTTACTGTGTAAGGAATGTCTAGCCCTAGTTAGGCTAATTATAATAAGACGTTTGGTGTATATTGTTTATTTAAGAAATAAATCATGGATGCCAGAATTTGTTTTGAGTTTTAACATGGATTGGCGGATATTGGTATTTTATCCCGAGCCAGAGGCGAGGGATACAATTTACTAATAACCTTTTTTCAGTTACTCTAAAAATCGAAGTTTGGGGAGCAATAAAACCCAAAAACCCAAAGAGGATAACCACAATCGACTAAGATCACTTATGTCCGAGGGAGATGAGTCGTAGTTTTATTTATAATTACTTTATTTAGGAATAGTAAATTTCAGTAATAAATATATCTAATAAACCACGAAAGGCATTGTAATTATCGTACGAAATGTAGGGAAAATACTTTACAAGTCATAATACTCTTGAACGTTATAAGACGAAATCTTCAAAATCAAAAGGCACCGTACCTTTATCACTTAGACGGCTTTACAGAAAAAAAAATATGAAGTTTATTGAAAGCACATTGAAATTATCGTCAAACATGTGAGAAAATGTCCTTTTTTTAACGAAATACCGCACACTCATCAAACCTAAGGTTGTCTACTAATTTCGTGAAATTTGGTCAGAATAAATTGAGTTGTCAAACTTGTGAAAAAAATAATGATTTTTTTTTTTTTTTGCGAACAAAGTTCCGTATTTCTATAACGACAACAATGGAAACTATAAAAAAAAATCGAAAGGTACTGTACATATATCAATCATAAGGCTTTGTAACAATTTTCCTGAAATTTGGTAAATGTAAACATGAGTTAACGTAGACAGTGTGGACGGACAGACGGGCGACGACATACCATTGTACGTCCCCGTTTTTGATGGAGTGTAAAACCCAGCAGAAACTACAAATCATTAATCCTGTCAGCATTACAGACCCTCATGTTTGTAGAATGCACGTTAAGAACAGTTTTAACAGCTCCTGAGATACAATAGTTTGATGGAGGGGAGTGGTCGTTGGTAGCTAATTTTAAGGCAGTATTTTCTTACCCTACCATCTTATCCCACTTGTAATTATGGCAAACAAAACATTCACCTATAGGCCCCGACCCAACGACATCTGTAACTTGTAAAATAAGGGACCGATCATTTACATTTATGGTGGGATATGCGTTCCTCGGAAAAATTGCACGTGAAACAAAAGTCATATTTTTTAACTTGAAAAGTTGGTATTGTTTTTTTATCTTCTAATTTTGGCAAAATTTCGCTGTGAAAATTTCAGGGTCAGATTATTTATTTCTTTCTATGAAATTTGGAGACAGCGAAAAACTTCACAAATTTAAAACGAATAACTTTCATTTCCATAAGCAGGCACAATACTGTAGCAATAGTATTACATGTCAGAGAATAATAAGATATAAACAATTATTGACTTGTTTATCAATTAATAATATATGATAGATAACTCTCCATGACCCATTTGAAAAAAAAGTGCTGGAGTTAAGCACCAATCAATCAAACCCATTTGAAAAAGAATAAACAATTTTTTTGTAGAAACATTTTAGATTTTTCATGTAGTAAAGAACATAATATAATTACATTTAGCCATAAGCAATAATAATCAGGTAAAAATCATGTATTCTGGACAAACAAGTACTAAGTGATATTCGTTCTCTATACAATTCTTACTACGACAATAACAAATAGGCAATTTTTTTTAGGAATGTCAGTGTACAACATTATGTGATACAGTTTGTCAGTGACTTGTGACAGGTTGGTGGTTTTCTCCGGGTCCCCCGGTTTCCTCCATCAATAAAAATGACGTCATGATATAAATGAAATATTGTTGAAAGTGGCGTTAAGCACCATAAACCAACCAACTGTAAACACTAATTAGCCTTTTTATATTCATTAATAATATATGATATCTAATTCTCCATGTCCCATTTGAAAAAGAACAAACATTTTTTTTACAGAAACATTTTATATTTTTCTTGTCATAACTAAGCTAATCTCATTACATTTAGCCATAAGCAATAATATTAAGTAAAATCGTGTATTCTGGACAAACAAGTACAAAGTGATATTCGTTCTCTATACATTTCTCACTACGATATTCGTTCTCTATACATTTCTCACTACGACAATACCAAATAGGCAATTAATTATTTTTAGGAATGTGATGTTTCCAGACGAACAACGTACAAGATTAGTTTTAATGCCACTCCGTAGCTACCTTAAAATCACACTGCAATTAATTTTCCATATTAAAATCGATCCGATATGATTTATAAATACACAATTTTTCATAATCACGTGACCAGTTTTGAAATGAATCCGGATATAATATAAAAAACAAATAAAATTCAAGCGAATATAAAATTAAAACAAAAACTATTTATTTATCATTAAATTCCATGCCCATAGTACACATTCATATGACCGCTCACTTTCCTGGCTTGGTACGTATACAGGCACTTCAATGAAAAGTGCCGGTGTTAAACTGATAAGGTTTTTTTTCTATAAACGTTGCCTCAAAGGAGTGCATTATATTTGTTTTGTAACATAGAAGCATTAACATTTAACATGCGCACAAAATACAAACAAAACGTGTTTTCCGTTGACTCGAAATTGCGTCATTTTACAGACATGCATTTTCTTATTAAGACACATCCAGTACATTAAATTTGGCCCGAGGGTAACACAAACAGAAGGAGCATACATTTATTGTACAAGAGATACAGTTACATCGTGCATCAACAATGGATTATTTTGAGGGAGGGTGCTTTTAATTACATACAGTGACAATTACATATGTATTACGTATATATGCAATGGGTCATGTATGTCAAATCGGACATAGGATAAATGATGGATTACAATCCCGTAACGGTCAACACTTCGGCTTCAAATGAGGTCCGATCAATGAAAGGGGAAAAAACGTTAAAATAACATTTTAGAAATATATGCAATCATAATACGATGTTTTCATGTATAATATTTATTGTATGTTTGTATAATACTTTTCCTAATTTGGTTAGAAACGGGACAAAATACATGACATTTAAGAGATGAACGTCCCCCATCTTGGCCCCGTTTTGTGTAAACATGACAACGGAGGGTGATAAATCACAAATTTATTGAGATTGGTATAAATATATGTTTTGATTTTATGACCAGTCGCTCAGAGCCAGGACAGACGTAGGTGCGCTAGTATAGGACAGATCTACACAAAATGAACAAATTAATTCTGTTGGGACTTGTCTTAGTGGCGCTAGAATGTGGTAAGTTGTCTAATTTGAAATTCTTACACACCCGATTAGATGTGAATTTCTAACAAAAAATTAAATAAACACATACAACAGTTTCTACAAACCATTCAGTTGCAAAAACTCTAAAGATATTAAAAACAAATATGGAAATATTATCCACTTTTATAAATGATTTTTTTTTTATGTTTTGGGGTTATTTTCAAATATGGAAAAATTCACATGTCACGGGATTTTTTTTGTCGGTAATTAGTAATATGAATCTTGTGTATTTGTTTCTTTGAAATGTTCATTGCATTTTAAAAAAAATAGTGCACCAAGGTATACGCATGTTGAAAGATTAGCGACCAGGATACCGCGCCAATCCTTATTATCTGTTGAGCGATTTCCTGGGTATAGAGCAGTTCCTTAATATCTGTTTAAAAGTTTATCACACCAAACTTTGATATTGGTGAAAGAATAATAGACCCTTCATTAATACAAGATTACCAGTATATCGCGCTAGTGACTGATAAAAACGTAGGTATCGAGTTAAAGCGCAATGCGCGTTACTGGAATAGCTTTCATCAGGTGCGCTTACAATCAAAAGATTGAATAAAAGTCTTTCAATACAAGTAAGCCATAGGTCCTACGATTGGATAAATGTCTGGGGGGGGGGCTTAACCATAGGGCCTAAACAGGGTAACTAAATTCGGCTACCGTAGCCTATGTCTTAGGGAGGAGAATCTCATGTGTATTAATAATTACAGTACATTTATTTAGGGAGTGCAAATTTCAATATTAGATATATCAGCAAACCATGTGAATACCAAATCACTGACTACTGAGCGGATGATACCCTCTGGAGACTAATTGTCCACCAGCAGAGGTATCGGCCTAGTCGAAACACTGACTACTTTGGGCATGATACCCTCGGGTGACTAATATTAGTTTAACTTGATTACCAGGATATTATTACACGAATCTGTGTTAGGGGTTGGAACACGTGACATTAAATATAGTGTTACATGACCGTAAAACATACGCCTAAACCTCCTTTTCTTTAATTAAGTTGATCTCAATGTCAGCGAAAGTATAGAATTGTGATTTTCCAAAAAGCGGTTTAACTCCGCCACAAGTTTGTGCCTGTGTTAAGACAGGACCTGCATTTCCATCTCCATGTGTCGTGGTCTTTCTTTTTTAGTTCGCTTTGTTGAGGTTTGAGGTGATTGTTCGTTTTGTTGAAATATTTAAACTGTCTTTTCGTAACGATCTGCAGAAATGGCACCTTTGACCGTAAAACCACAGTCACTTAATATTAAAATAATCACATAAAAATGATAAGAATAGCAAAAGGTATAGCTACTGTACGATAACTATGATCAGAGATGAACGTTTCCCTCTGAACAACGGATCTACTGGGAAATAAATTGTGTCAATCTTGGTACAAATGGCTAGAAAACGAAGTTATCCAGACACCGTATAGAGAGTTTTATTTTTTCTTCTTCGTAAGCTCTTTCATCTCTGTATAATAAGTTGGCTCGGAATTAGGATAATGTGTCTAAGTGGAGCGACATGTCTACCCGTGGACTGTTGTTTCAGTGAGCTAGCACTATAAAAATACAACTAAGTGTGGTGGTCTAGCACAAAGCGGACCTCGTCATCTTCATATGATTGAAAACATAGCTAGTTCTCGCCATGATATGGCTGTAAAATTGCTGAATTGGCGTTAAACAACAATCACTAACTCAAACATTTTTGTTGATGTTAAAATTTGTGGTTGTTGTCATTGTTTTTATTTTGTATAATGAATGTTCCATCTTCAATATATGTTTTTAAGCGTGATTATCATTTATATTGTAGCCTTTTTATATGCTCTTTCTTCTTTTTCTTCTTTATTTCTCAAGTATTTATTATCTTAATTAAATATTTCTTTATTACACTCCATTATTAATATTCCATTTTTTATTCTTTCAGTTTGCGGTCACAGATGTGAGTATTTTTGAGTATTGTTTGTCTGTTGTCTGTTTTCATAAATGTTAAATCGGAATTCGCAAAATTTAACTCAAAAATGGATTAACAAATTTTAGAATATATATAACATACATCTTTCGAGTTTTGAAGTAATTGTTGAAGAACCTCATATTAGTAGGAAATCAGGATATATGCTGCAAAATATTATGTTCTTTGACATTTTAGCATTATCTTTCTTTTCTTTTCTCCTTTTTTGTTTCTTTTTTTTTATCATTTGTTGCCTACATTTTCAAGGTGAGCATGTCACGTGCCACTTGTAAAAGGTCAACTTGATTCTTAGGGTAAATTACAGCTTTAGGAGTATGATATATGTGTAAATATTACTCATGCACGACTTACATTTGTGAATACATTAATATTATTGTATAAATCTATTTTATTTGCTAAGTGCATTACGTAAACAATATTTCTTTTTATAATTTATTATCGGTATGCATCGAAAATTAGAGATAGACAATCTTTAAATTGGAAACAAAGTCCAAATGCTCTGTAGAATACCTGTTTTATTTTCTCTTGTTATTTTACTATTTTGGTTTTGGCAAGAATGATATTCTACCACTTCTACTTCTACTTCTACCAGAATGCGGTCACCATCGATTCGTTGATTATTAAGATGTCATTAAAAAAGCGTTATATATATAATGCTTTTATCATTAAACTAAAACAAGAAAACTTTCGGAAAATTTATCAATATACTCAACAAACACTTTCTTATTCAATTTATTTCTCATTTTTGGATTCGTGTATTTTTAGAAAAACAAAAGATTCTTAAGAAAATGATATTTAGCGAAAATAAAACTACACAAATCAATTGATGTATATTAGTATATAATTGTACATTGTAGTCCATTTCCGTTTCTTTTATTGCTAATTCACGGTAATAAAATATCTATACAAGGTAGCCATTATATTAACGAATAATTTGATCCATGCATAAAATAATATTTTTTACGAAACTATGACTTATATATGTCTGCTAGCGATCTGATAGGTTTGTCTAATGACCACAAATACAAACATCGCTATGAACCGTTACAGCAAATATCCTCACACGTTTGTTATACAGCAGACTTGTCAATCATTTGTCAATAAAAAAAAATACATCTTGTATAGCGATCTAATCATTGTATACATTTACACCGGCAATTATGTTAACACATAAAAATTACATATATCATATATATATATATACCTTACAGGTACTAGTTATTGTAACGTGACTTGGACATTAAGAATATACACCCTTATTTATTATTGGGCTAACAATGGGGGACCGGTTTATCAAGACCTACCATAAAATGATTAATGGATGAAATTATACTGAGCTAGTGTTTCTTATTTACACAGATTAGGGGTCACTTGAATAATTCATTTTTAGAAGTCATTTGAATAATTAGATTATTTCTTTTTTTTAATATGTTAGCAGAAAAAAAAGTTTTTGCCAAAAATGGGTTACATTTAGGTTAATGTTTCTACTTGACACAGATTAGGGGCTCATTTGAATAATTATAATATTTTTAATTATTTTTTTTTAGCATGAGATAGATAAAATATGTTTTTGCAAAAATGGATTAAATTAGAGTAATTTTGTTCTAATAGATACAGATTAGGGGTCATGTGAATTATTATATTATTTCTTGTTTTGTCAATAGAAAGAGAAAAAAAATGTTTTTGCAAAAATGAATTAAAATTGAGTCAATGTTTCTACTTGACGCAGATAAGGGGTCATTTGAATAATTGTATATTTGATATGTCATTAGAAAGAAACAAATATATGTTTTGCAAAAATGGGTTAAATTTGAGCCAATATTACCAATTGACACAGATTAAAAGTCATTTGAATAATTAGCTTATTTCTTATGTTTGTATATGGTATCGGAAAAAATAAAATATTTCACAACTTTGTTTTCGTATAATTTCACACCTTTATTTTCGTATAATTGCAATCGTTTATTATCGTATATATTTTAAATCTCAGATCAATATCGACGGAAGAATTATTCCAGATATAGACCAAAATATATCAAAAATTATCATAAGAAACGTGAGTAATCACATATACCTCCATGTACATGTATAACACTCATCACTAACCGCTCAACTATTAATGCTATTAAAACGTAGCAAATATGTTGTGTTAAACCTGCAACATCCGGTGAGCAGCCGGTCATAACGCATGCGCAATAAAAAATTGGAAAATGCTCACTTCCATATTTTGTTATTTGATTACAACAAAGCGGTAATTTTAGTTATTAGGTATATGACTTCCTGTAAAGGAAGGATTTAATAGAAAAAATATAGCAAACGGATAAAAAATGCATATTTCTTAAGTTAAGTCGGTCCTCGGTCCTCCAAGGGAAGCATCCCGTTTTAGACTCAGGTTGCTGGTGTTTGTTTAGCTATCACTGCTTACTGATATTTGTATAATATATGTCTGGTTACTGACTAATTTCAATAGATACATTGTATTTCTTATTGTGTTACTAAAAGGCGCGCTGGGTTACGGCTATGCCAACTGTATTATTATTCCGCTAATGTTTTATTACCATTAAGAATTTAATTCAGATTGCCCGGTTGCTAGAAGCCTGACATCTTGGTTTTTTTAAAGATAAAACCACCCATTTATCAACAATGGGAATACAACATAGAAATAATAATATATTTAATTAAAAAATATCGAAATAGGATATTTTTATCTTTGCTTTAAATACATCTGCATATTTACTAGTAGAAATATCAATCGGCTGTTATATACTTCAATAAATGAATAACAAAATGTGTATCAATAGTACTAAAGCAGTTTATTTTGAAAGCGCTGTATTTGCGATATTTGTTTAATGTCTAGCTTATAGATATATAGATTTATCCTGCAATGAGCACTCTAGTAAGCAAATAACATGTGTCGAATACAGGTGTGCTGCATTTTGTATAATATACAAATACAGCCTCACGACACGCCACAGGTTATAAATAGAACATACAGATCTGCCATCTTGAAAATGTGAAATCCTACATGTCATATATTTACAACAATACACACAAAAGTAATTAAAAAGCTTACCTTGAAAACTTGTTTTAGTTAAATTGTATCAAACTTGAAGCGTACACGAAGCCAAATAACGTCTAATCTTTACGTTTCAAACTGGAAGTCTTCATATGACGTCAATGACGTCATCTTGGTTATGTTCAGTTTGTGAGTGAGCTACCGGAGTTTATACATAGATAATTTCATAAAAAACAGTGTTTAATCCTATAGTAAACGTTTATCTACGATTTAAAACTGCAAGATAAATACAATACATGTGCACTGTCGAAGCATATAGGTAAATATGTGTATTCGGCACGAAACGCGGGAAAAGGCTCGGCGATATTTTGTATAATATACGAATACAGCATCAAGACTTACTTTGGGGCCCACGAAAGGTTTGAGGAATATTTATTTTTCTAAATTAAAAAAAAAAAAACACTACCTAATCTAAATTGCAGGATAAAAACAATATTAGTGTATTGTAGAAGAATATAGAAAATATTTTCTATATTCTTCTACAATACACTAATATTGTATATATATATGTCAGAATGTATTGTAGCTTATTAGTGAATGTTGTCGCCTTTATTAAATATTAATCCAACTGTCAGATACAAAAAAAAAATATATATGTATTAATATTAATATTAGTGTATGTATAATATTATTCTGGTAATTGTGAAAAAAAAATAGAATAAACTTTGACAACAATTTCATATTATATTATTTCTTGTATCATAAAAATATGCAAAATGTGGTAATTTGAAAATTACTATTTAAAATGCATTTCTTTTAAATTATTTAATTATGTTGTGGCAATATATGAATATTATTGAAATTGTGCCATGTTTCAGGAAATTTGTCTGGTTTTACCAGTAGTGTGATTCAAGAAAAACGAATAATTTCGTTCTGTTTATTTATTTATTTACTGAATCATTCATTTATTTGGCTTTCTTATTGTTTTCAATTTATTCATTTTATCTATTTATTTATTTATTTTTCCTTTTGTTTATTTTTTTAATTAATTTAATTAATTAATTAATTTATTTATTTATTTATTTATTTATTTATTTACTTATTTATTTATTTATTTATTTATTTATTTATTATAGTTCCGTACGTGAAAGTGAAGCACATTATTAAACATGTCCCAGTAATTAGGAAAGTACCAGTACATATTCCTTATATCAAACATGGTAAGTAATATAGTGAGTTCATACTAAGTAGTATAGTGAGTTCGTATTAAGTAGTATAGTGAGTTTGCATTAAGTAGTATAGTGTTTTCGTGGTGGTCGATCTTTTACTTATCATCACTAAAGTTGTATTAATAAATAAATGATAACACACACATCAATTTTTTATTAGATTGATAGACATTGATCAAAGTTTAAGGAGTCGCCATTTAGCTTAGCATATTTCATGTCTTACGAATACTTTATTGTTCAATAGATTAACGCATTATCTCTAATGTTAATTGTATGATCGTATGGTAGTTGAATTTACCACTACCTGTTCAATCAGTGTCTATCACCACTAAAGTTATGAGTTTGTACCACGCTCATGGCGAAGTGTACTCGATACAACATTATGTATTAAAGTTTGTCAGTGAATTGTGGCAGGTCGGTAATTTTTTCCTGGGTACACCATAAACTCAAACCTAAGCCTGACCACTAATGTTAATTGCTATACCTACTTGAACAGTAATTGTTGTCTCCCTTGATTTTTCTACAATGCTACTCTATTGTTGACGTTTCTCTATTAGATGTTTAAAAAAACAAACCATTCACATCTGAAAGTTAAATGGTCAATCCATTATATGACGAAACAAATTTAATGATCCTTATGGAAGTGTGAATTTCGTTCTACTGCTTAGATATATACCCTAGTCAAGTTTAATCGTGTAAAAAAAACAATTAAAATGAGGTTTTAAATTATCGGTGTATATGACTCTTTTAAACACATGTATACGTATTTTCATAATTATGTTCATCAAGGTTTTTTTTATTTCAGTACCAGTTTACAAAAGAGTACCAGTTCCAATTTACAAAAAAGGTAAGGAATACTTCATTTGCTATTTTTATTTTTTGAGATTTCAAGATTTGTACTAGTAAATCATAGACTCTATTTATTTGTATTATGGAAAAAAAAACGGACTTGGATTAACTACACATATCTGAATTTTTATATAAATATCTGAATTCCATCGTAAACTGTACTTACAACCATCAAATTCCAAACTAACATCAGTAACTCTTCAAATGCAATACCGTTATTTCTTAATTTAAGATTGTAATATAAGCAACCAACTGAAAGAGATTGGAGATGCCGCCGTGACAAGATACGTGTAAATGCGATCGTAGTCGATCGCATATTATTAGATTACATTTTTTTAGATTTTATTTATATGAGACCAATGGATAATTATCCACACGTAAACAGGAATGGACAGTAAAAGCGGAAATCGGAAGTAAGAAAAGTTCACGCGCAGAAGAGATGTCTCGTCACATTGAGAAAAACAACTACAAATATTAAATGAAAGATTAAAAAATAAATAAATACAAGAAACCGGTAACCTACAGATGTTCGCTCGCCATATATATTCGTGTTAATTGTCAATATAACGTTTGGTAACCTGTATTTTTAAGTTTTGTCTATTTCTTTTCTCTTTAGTACCAGTATACAGAACTATTATCAAAAAAGTACCTGTACCAAAGCCAATTAAAGTAGAGGTTCCGATAAAGGTACCAGTCGAAATTCCAGTAGAAGTACCAGTAGCAGTGGAGAAACCAGTAATGGTCCAAGGTAATATTTATTTTACTTTCATAGAGTCGAGGTGTACTCGATACAACATTATGTGATCAAGTTTGTCAGTGACTTGCGACAGGTTGGTGGTTTTTTTTCCTGGTACTCCGGTTCCATCCGCCAATAAAGCTAACTGAAATATTGTTGAAAGTGGCGTAAAACACGATTAACCACCAGCGATGTTGTTATGTCACAGAAACGAGACGTTCATGGCTATGTGAACTGATACTACACGTGTCAAATGAAGACACAAGCTATGTTAACTTTGAAATAAATATAATCACTAATCCCGACCACTGGGAAATAATATTGATATGAAATACTGTATCACTTCACTTAGAGGGCAGGATTTGGCCCATAAACTAGTCTAACCCCGCCACTTTTTATTTAAGTGCCTGCACCAAGCTAGGAAAGTCTGCAGTCATATATGTATATATGTGTTAGGGATATAGAATTTTGTCTCTTCCTTCGATTGTTCTGTTGGATGCTGGAACTGTTTTGACAGTATGGTATTTTTTTTTTAAATATTATATCACCATATGCATACATGTAGAATTGATTATAAAGAAAGGATATAGATGTAAATGAACACGAGAGACCGTATAACATTACACTTAGACTAAAATTTAAGTAAAGAAACAGCGCTTTTATTGCTTTATTTTATTATTTGTTGATTTCTGTATGCCCAGTGGAGGCGAGACGCTTACAAAATATTGAATTTCATTTTTGTAGCTGCACCTAGACGAGAAGTAATTATAGCTGGTGCTGGTGAGTATTAAAATAAATATCATTCAATAAAATAAGATTTTAAAGTCATTTTAAATATATAAGTCTTGTAATTATATTTCTTAAAATGTATTATTAAGTTAATTAAGTTAATTAATTATTCATATTTTATTTTAAATGTTTTATGTACAATTCTATGGAAATTGTTGGAAAAATGACGACTATTTAAGTAAATGTTATTGTATATTTTATTTTATCGAATGGAATAGTTATTGTTTCATTAAGATTATTATTTCTTTCGTGTCAGGGCTTGTTCGTGTTCATAAATAGACGAAACAAGACATGTCTTCAATAAGAAATTAGAAGACGATGTTCGAAAATATGCCAGCAATTTTGTGTGACGCAATCACTATTAAAAGGGTCAACTTCCGGCCTTGTTAATTGCAACGCGCAAGCTCAGCAGCGTCCTCTCAAATGGCAAAAGTTATTAGCCAATTAAACATGTCGTTATTTACACTGACCAAAAATGGAATGTAATTTCATAAAAGGTCCAAGGTTTTAATTGGATAAGCTCATTGCCATCAGAGATATATTGATACTTATGTTAAAAATATATAAAATATGCTGATATATGCGAAACACAAGATTATATTTATTTTTTTGTAATTTAACGTTCTTCGTATTGTTTTTGGACCCTGTAATCTTGAACTCGTTTCATTGGATAAATCAAAGCGAATATATCGTTCAGTGTTTTTTTTTGTTCTAGCAAATTTGTTCTGGAAAATTCGAACACTCGGTTAATTAGAAAAGAACTCATTCTTTTAAGAAAATATATTATATTCTTATGATAGAGACTCTTAGCTTTTTAATTAGAGAAATGTAAATAACGGAACTGTTCGCTATCACTTTACAGATGCTGGTTCAAGCTAGGACGTTCATGTTCATACCGTTGGTGCTGGTAAGCGTAAAGCTGCAAGCCATACCATTTCCTATCATTGTTTTTCCTCTTCCTTTTATTTTGTTTCAAAATTCCGTTTTTTTTATTTTCCTCATTCTCAAAATATATTTTTCTGTTGTATATATCAGATGTTAATTTTGCACACAGCACTAACTTGTCATGTGACATTAACAATATATATCTTGCTTTTTACTCCATTGTCCTGCTCAGCGACAGTCTTTTAAAAAGTGATAACAATGTTGTCCTTTATTATGGATAAAGTATCAGAACGAATATTTACTTAATTGACATTATTCATTAATGAGTTTTGTCGCTGAGCTGCTTGCGAGTATGTGATGTACATTTTACTAACATTTAGCTCCTCTTATTTGTAGACAACATCAACTTTGGCGGCGCAAACGGTAAGCATTGACTTGGCTTAAATATATATTAATATTAATTGCGTATTGCGTATATGCGCAAAATCCAGCTCTACGAATTAAAAGAAAAATATACCTTTGACTAAGTGATCATGGCAAATGACTGTCTTGTGTTTAGCAGAATTATCTACATTTTATCTGCAGATATCTATATATTTCATTACTTATTTGATTTAGATTTAACGCAACATAGGTGAAATGTATGAGGAGGGGGGAAATGAGAACGGGGGATAACGTTTATGATTGAAAGAGAATAAAATTGAAGAGCACTTGCCATAGAAAAGTTTAAAGCAAAAAATTTAATCAGAAGAATTATTGGAATTTATCTCGTATGATAGTGAATAAGGCGAGGGAAGGTTTGTGGTAGGGTGGGATTGAACTCGCAACTTTAGTGGTGACTTAAAAGGAAGGGGTAGTGTGCGGCTGGGATTGAACTCGCAAATTTGAGTTGACTTAAAATAGATAGACATAAACTATTTGAATACGTAAAAATACCACATCGTCAATAAAGATCTGAATTCCAGGGGAAGTAAGCAATACCGAAATTAAAAAGTTTGAATTCGTATTTCTAAAAGTAATTTCATACTATTGCAGATTTTGGCTTTGATACCAATGGTTTCCAGTTTAACGCAGGA
Source organism: Gigantidas platifrons (assembly GCA_002080005.1). Taxonomy (NCBI): domain Eukaryota; kingdom Metazoa; phylum Mollusca; class Bivalvia; order Mytilida; family Modiolidae; genus Gigantidas; species Gigantidas platifrons. The sequence continues at coordinate 86,152 of MJUT01000488.1, forward strand.
TTCGGTAAGGATTCAAGTTATTGCGATTCTGCGCACACTATGCTACTTCTTATCTTTAACTGTATATCCAATCAGTATCTTATTTAACTAAGTTACTAAGTTTATGTAAATTCTTTCTCAGTTAACCTCAGATATTTATTTCTGTCACAGATCTGTATATTACCAAAACAAAAAGAAAATAAATACTTTTTTATTTGCAACCTTTCTTAAATTCATTTTGAGACAGTTTGGTAATATGCACATCGAAGTATTATTTTAGATCAACTTACAAAAATAATATAACAGTCAATCATCTTGATGTATAATAAGTATAAATATATATTTTCAACCGTTACTTTTCATTTCTGTCTCGTCCTGCATATATTTACAACTTTCATCTTCATTCTTCGTTCTTTGTCTACACTTTCTGGTGCTAAGTCACTATTCTGCTACTGCATGCGCATGCTCATTTATTGGTCACATGATTTGTTCTGCATTTACTTATCATCAGCTGCTGCTATTGAACCAAACTGCGACGTCATCTTGCGAACCAAACGGGTCCCGAAGAAGCAAACTTGGCATATTTTCTATTTGTCGAACATATTTGTCCACATAGAATGTATGTAATGAGCACATTAGTGTGATACAGTAATAAAGATTTCATATTTCTACTTTTGGTGGTGGCGGCGGAGGAGGAAATGGTGCTAACATTATCGACGTGGCCGGAGGACCCGAAATTCTCAATGCTGGTGGTGGAGGAGGAGCAAATATTGTTAATGGTCCTGGTGGAGCCGAAATATTGAATGCAGGTGGTGGACCCGGAATTATGAATGGTCCTGGTGGAGCCGAAATTTTTAACGGTCCTGGAACCGAAATATTGAATGCAGGTGGGGGTGCTGCCCAGGTTGTAGGTCTTGGTGCAGACCTTGAGCAGTTACTGGCTCATCATGCTATCCAGGCGGCTCTAGGAGGCGGCGGTGGCCAGGGAGGCGGTGGTGGAGGTGGCCATGGCGGTGGAATGGGAGGTGGTGGCGGAGGAGGAATGGGAGGTGGTGGCGGAGGAGGAATGGGAGGTGGTCATGGCGGTGGAATGGGAGGTGGTGGCGGAGGAGGAATGGGAGGTGGTCATGGCGGTGGAATGGGAGGTGGTGGCGGAGGTGGAATGGGAGGTGGCCACGGCGGTGGTGCTGGTGGTGGTCATGGAGGAGGAGCTGGGGGTGGTCATGGAGGTGGAGCTGGTGGCGGCCATGGCGGCGCAGCTGGAGTCGACTTTATCGGCGGTGGTCAAGAGGTCTTTTTTGATATAGGCGGTCCCGGAGGACCCGGTGGACTAGGCGCTGGACCTGGAGTAGGTGGTCCAATGATTGAACCTGCCGGCATTGCCTTTGATGCTGGTTTCGTTGAACCTGGACCAGCATTAGGAGGTGGACATATAGAAGTAGGTCATTTAGGAGGAGGAGGTGGTGGGGGAGGAGGAGGAGGAGGTGGCGGAAGTGGAAAAGGCGATATAAATATTGGAATTGGTCTTGGTTCTGGAGGTGGGATGGGCCAGGGCGTTGCTGGGGGTGGCAAAGCAGTCGGTATAGGAATGGGAGGCGGTGGAGGGGGAGGTCATGGCGGTGGTATGGGCGGAGGGTGGGGCGGAGGAGGTGGTAAGGGCGGAGGAGGTGGTATGGGCGGAGGCGGTGGTATGGGTGGAGGACATGGCGGTGGTATGGGCGAAGGACATGGTGGTGGTATGGGCGGAGGTGGTGGTATGGGCGGAGGACACGGTGGTGGTCAAGGAGGAGGTCAGGGAGGTGCACACGATGCTGGGTTTATGGTGCAGGATATGGGATTCGGATTTGGAAATTCCGACATAGCACTAGGAGTCGGACTTGGCCCGGGTAGCATTGGAACTGGTGTTTCAGGGCCGCAAGGAGGTGCTGGAGTAGGAATGACACACGAGTCAGTTGGTATCGGCGGTGGATCACATGGAGGCGGTGGAGCAGCAATGGGAGCAGGAGAAGCTCAGTTTGGAGTTGGATTTTCTGGTGGTGATGGTTTGGGTATGGGTATGAGCAAAGGAGGAGGTAATTTAAACTCTACAAGACACACGTGACCTCACTAAATGTTCTCATGGTAACATTCTTCTTTCACTATACTAACTTACTATATCTAACTTTCTCTCTCTGTCTAAACTGTTTTTTGGGTTTTCCCCTTATTTATTTTTAGATATTTAATTGACTAAACAATTCATACTTACTATTTACAGATTCTCGACCCCCCGCAGTTTTTCTATGTAAGTAAAAGGATATGGGCATTTTTATTGTCGAGTTTACTTTATCAAATTAACTCATTTCGAAATTTTGAATTATATGAATTTTTGTAATATTTTTTTCAATTTATTTGAACAATATTTCAGCAATTATAAAATAGTTATTTTTCAATTGTTTATTTTCAATCTGTTATCTCTTGTTTCCGCAATTAATATTTTCTACTGCGCATGCGTAAAATGATAATTTATTTCCGATAAATAGTAATTTAAATATGTATTTTTATGGCTAAAAAATGTTTGGAATTTCTTGATATCTGTGTTTTGAATGCTATAAGTCCGTGTAATGTTTTATGTGTGTGCTTAGTAATGTAATATGTCTTTGTAATGTTTAATATTGTAATGTTTAATATTGTAATGTTCTAAATGTTTATTAATGTTTTTGTTTTGTCTTTTACCCTTCTGTGTTCAGCTGATGTCGATAATGGTGAGTGAAATTCTCTAAAAGCGTTTAAATTAAAAGAAAAAATAATATTTTAACTATTTCATTTCATGCAACGGATTGGAATTTCTAGGAATTAATTTGCAAATAATCATGAAAAAAAACACATCAGAATAATTAATGAGGATATATAGCTACCATATAACAATATGAAAATAAATGCAAATAAAAAAAATGGCAGTACAAATTAAAATAATATGCTGAATCACAGAATTAATGTCTCTTTATCTATGTAACTTTATTCTCGCCAAATAAAGAGAAAAATAACAAATAAAAATAGCATAAAAAACAGCATATATTAAATTAAAAAATAAAAATACTTCTATACATTAAATTGAAAAATAAAAATAAAAATATTTCTTTATATTAATTTGAAAAATAAAAATTGAAAAACATATTTCTTTATATTAAATTGAAAAACAATTATCAAATTGGTTTCTATCCTTGCTTGCAGTAAATTTGGGTGGCGCTAACGGCTTTGGAAATGGAGACGTCTTTATAAGTAAGTATTAACTCAGTTTTCATTTTGTTCTTTTTTTAATAAGTATTTTAGTTTTAACAAAGTAATCGAAAATCTATAGAATTTGAGCACACAACACAAATTATGTATGTCAGAAATTGAGCACACAACTTCTAAGTCAGAATTTGAGCACACAAATTATGTATGTCAGAACTTTAGCACACATTTTTTTTTGTTAGAAATTCAGCACACAACTTCTAAGTCAGAAATTGAGCGCACAGATGATTTATGTCAGAAATTGAGCACACAAATTATTGATGTCATAATTTGAGCACACAAATGTTTCACGTGAGAAATTGAGCAAATTTGAGAAACTTCAATTACCCTACCAATAATAGCTATTCCATACATACAGTCATTCATTTAACACTAACATGGTTAAAACAAACATATTCAGTGTCAACTTATTCACGTATTTCTGTGTTAGAGATATCGATTTTGTCCCTTTCTACGATTTTGATCATGGATTTTAGTACCTTTTGGACAGTGTAAGGGGCCCGGGTGGCTCAATGTCTTAGGTTGTTAGATCTAGCAACTCATACAAGTCTATCACCAATACAGCGTGGATTCACGCCCAGCTTTGTAAATTTCAAAAAAGGGTGCATTCGACTCGCAGCCGCAAGTGATAAAGTTTACCAGTTGCTTGCCCATGGTCGGTGGGTCTCTGCGGATACTCCGGCTTCCTCTACCACTAAAAGTGGTCGCCATGATATACTAGTAGCTGAAATATTGCTGAAAGTGGCGTTAAACACCAAACAAATCAAATACGGACAGTGTGATACTTGTTTTTCATTTTATTTTGCATTGATAATTATAGATTTTTGCACCTTTTTAAACCTTGCTTATTTTATTTGCTTTCAGGCGGTGCAGATAATGGTAAAGTACAGGGCAGGCATTTCCATGCGCAGCTCGCATATCGCATACACTCAATGCGTTTTCTGTATTTCTTTCTATCTTCAAGACGGTCTAAAACTTAGTCAAAATCATTTTGACAATGTAAGCAAACGGCTTAAATTCATTATTCAAAAGGGAATTTCTGATTGAAATATAATTTGATTCAGCTCAGAATTAAATAATTTTTGTAAAATACGTGTTTTATTTAGTAATAAATTAGATATAAAATGTTTAATTTACAAAATTTTACTACAATTTCAATTAACAAAAATTAATATTATTAATATTTTTAGACCGTCTTACAACTCTCTGTCTCTTAGGTTTCTGGACTATTTATCTAATTTACATATTATGACGTGTCTTTCTGTCACAAATCAGTTTTTAAGGTTTCTGTGTGGAGGGTGTTGGTGTAACTAGAATCCAATATGTCAAATATATATTTTATTGTTTTTTTCTTTAATTTTCTAATTTCTTTGATTTTCTATAATGTTTTTAATTATGGGTAATGTTTTTGTCTTAGGTAATTTCTTTAATTTTGGTATATTTGTTTAATTTTGGGTAATTTCTTTAATTTTGGGCGATTTCTTTAATCTTGGGTAATTTCTTTAATCTTGGGTAATTTCTTTAATCTTGGGTAATTTCTTTAATATTGGATAATTTCTTCAATATTGGAAAATGTCTTTAGCTTTGGGTAATTTATTCAATTTCGGGTAATGTTTTTGATTGTGTGTAATTCCTGTAATTTTTGGTAAATTTCTTAGTTTTGGATAATTTCGTTAGCTTGGGCTAATTTCTTTAATTATGGGTAATTCCTTGGAGTTTCCCCTAAATATTCAAAATTATTTATTTAAAAAAAAATGCCTTTTTCTTTCCGTATGCGAATTTAATTGAATCTCCATGAAAACTAATATATATAAATTCAAACTGATGCAAAATGAATATTATTATTGATATATTTAAATCATTATGTATTTTCAAAAACAAAAATAAGCATTTAAAAAAATGTATCTTTCACTGTTTTCTACAGAATGATGAAAATACCGTATTTTAAATTCATCAACAAAAATACGTGATATATGAAGCAATGTGCAACGATAAAAGTATGACTCAGAAAATAAATAAGGAGAGGACCTTTGTTTGTTGGAATAACTTGTGTCCGATCCAAATGTTACATTGTATATAATTAACAATGAAATAAATTTAATCTAATCTAGAAAATAAATTATATACAAGAGATACTGCAGTGAAAGTTATCTTGACTTTGACTTACAAATCTGTAGGTTTGTGATTCATTATTAAGTAAATTATTAACCACTTCAATATTATATTGCATACATTTACTTTTGTTTTCAGTGGAAGGAGGTAACTTCGGAGGTGGCGGACCAGGTAATTTATACCAATGTTTTTGATCCATGTCTAACTCATCCATATCTGTTTTCAATGTTTCAACATAAATCAAAAAGTAAAATGTGTCTATTTCTAATTTTCAATTTTAAATCAAAATTTCAAAATTGACTAAATCGCATCAATGGCTAGAAATAGCAAGGACTAATTGGCTCGGATTTAGGATAATATTTCCGAGTTGGCCGGCGCGCACTATTGTTTCAGTGAGATAGCACTATAACATTCCTACTAAGCATGTTGGTCTAGTACAAAGCGGGCCTCATCATTATTCCATTGAAAATTAGCTTGTTCTGAAAAAATGCCGAGTAGTTGTCAAATAACAATCACTCATTTATTCAATTTTACTCAAACTTTATTTTTATCAACAAAATAAAACATAAACACACACGAAACAATAATTGAAAGATACACGCATTCGTTTATCAATTATTTTTGTCAATTACAAAATTCTTATATCCAGAAGTAAGCATTTTACTCAAATGCAAACTTTACATACATTCAATATGAAAAAATGAGTTGACCTAATTAACATAAGAATAACGAGTTCTATTTTGTTATAGTTGATATGAATGGCGGAGCACAGAATCCGGTAGCTATCATCGGAATCGACAAACACGGCGGACACGGCGGACAGGGAGGACAGGGCGGACATGGAGGTCAAGGAATAGTCTGGGATCAAGGAATCGGTGGTGGTGCAGATGCATGGGGTCAGGGAGGAGGCGGAAATGGAGGAGGAGCTGGTAACTGGGATCAAGGATTTGGACACGGAGGAATAGATGCAGGATTCGGTGGTGGACATGGAATTGATATTCACGGTGGTGGAAACAAAGGCCACACCGGTGGAAAAGGTTAGTAACTTGAAGCCTAGTAAATATAACTATATGTATGTGTATCAGTCAAATAATGCCTGATGTGAAATTGGTCCGGCCGGAATAAAGATGCCTACCAAAAAAAAAATAAGTTCATGGACTATATTTACTAGGAATAAATATTCCATGAACTATTGCAAATACGAAGATTATTCCAAGTACCCTTTTAACTAGGAAAATATTTAGACTTGCACATGGATTGTTTCAATGCAGACTGCAACATTTTCTCTGTATTAGTTTTTTGTTGTTGTTGCAAACTTACTACCTTCAGTAAACCATTGGAGCTAACATTACCATCTGCTTTGCGTTCTGGTTCCCTGTTTCCGAGCACCAAAAATTATCATTTTATTTTTTGCATATCACTTTAATATTTGACTGATATCTGTTTCATCTTAATATTTGCATATTATTTTGCATATTTGACAAATTTGTATCTTATATGCACACGATTTCCATATTTGACAAATTTGCATATTATTTTGCATGTTTAACTAATTGAAATATGTTTCATTTTAATATGTGCATATCATTTGCATATAGTTTTACATATTTGACTAATTGATATCTGTTTCATTTTAATATTTGCAATTTTTTGCATATTGATTAATTAATACCTGTTAACCTCTATTTACAGTTCTACATTAGGAGGATCACAGAAGAATCCATTTCACCAGGTGAAAGACTTCTCACCCATCAATCATCTTAACTTATGTAATTTTCATCTATTGTTGTGTACATTGTGTGTGTCAATAAATGGTGTTCAATAAAAGTTATTTTTAGTAACTCACGATCTTACTTTCCTTTTACACTCTTATTACAATATAATTCGACTATACTTATATATAGATGTGAACCTGTCAAACATATATATAAAGGACACACAAGGGAACATGAACATGTGCCATTTACTATCGTCGTCAGTCACTGACAAACTTTATCGCATAATGTTGTACATCTCGCCATGATTGAGATTCGACATCAGTGGTGATAGGCACTGATTGCATAGGTAGTTTTAAATCCAGCTACCATTCGATCACGGTCACGACGGCCGCTTTCTACAATATACACTCGAACATACTTATTCCATGTATACAAAGAAACCTGTATGTAAAGGACTTCCAATGTGCCATTTGTGAACTGTTGTCTTTTATATACAGGTTCCAATTGTATGCCCTATTCATTAATTGGGAAAATGAGACTACCCTTTATAGACAGTGATTTGCTATATAGAGATGCCCTTTAATGCAGGTTTGTCTATATATATAAAAGTCAGAGAAAACCGAAGGCCCAATCAAGAATGAACAATCCAGGGAAACAAGACACAAAAGTAATGATGAAGACAACAAACCAAAAACCACAATACAGAGAACACGACCTTCCTTACTCTTGTTACAGGATAAATTGATTGATTGATTGATTGATTGATTGATTGATTGATTGATTGATTGATTGATTGATTGATTGATTGATTGATTCTTTGTGTTTTTGGTGTTTAACGCCATTTTCAGCAATATTTTGGTTATATCATGCCGACCAGTTTTAATGGTGGAAGAAGCCGCAGTACCCAGAGAGAACCACCGACCATGGGCAAGCAACTGGTAAACTTTATCACTTGCGGCTGTGAGTCGAGTGCACTCTTTTTTGTAATTAACAAAACAGGGCGCGAACCCATGAGTAGCTAGGTAATCCAACTACCTAACTAATTGAGCCACCCGGGCACTCACGATAAATCTAACATACTTTTACAGTCCAATATACAAAAAATGTATATGTAAGAAATAAAATGCTCCTAGTGAAATTAGTCTGTGTGGACCAATATTTCTAGTAACTGAAATAAATCAAAGGTTAAATCTACGTTTTTATTACTATCCATGGATTGATACTTTTGATTGTGGACTATTAATCTCCGCCTGTATCATCCACCTAGTAGTCAATGCTTCGCCTGGGTTGATATATCTGCTGATGGACTATTAGTCCCCTAGGGTATCATCGACCCAGCAGTCTGTGTTACGACTTGGTTGATATCTCTGCTGGTGGAATATTAGTCCCCTAGGGTATCATCCACCCAGTAGTCAATGCTTCGACCGGGTTGATAAATATACTGATGGACTATTAGTCCCCTAGGGTATCATCGACCCAGTAGTCTATGTTACCTCTTAGTTGATACCTCTGCTGGAGGAATATTAGTCCCCTAGGGTATCATCCGCCCAGTAATCAGTGTTTCGAGTGGGTTGATCAATCTGCTTATGGACTATTAGTCCCCTAGGGTATCATCCACCCAGTAGTCTGTTTTACGACTTGGTTGATACCTCTGCTGGTGGAATATTAGTCCCCTAGGGTATGATCCGCCCAGTAGTCAGTGTTTCGGCGGGATTGATACATCTGCTGGTGGACTATTAGTCCCCTAGGGTATTATCGACCCAGTAGTCTGTGTTACGACTTGGTTGATACCTCTGTTGATGGAATATTAGTTAACTAGGGTATCATTGACCCAGTAGTCTGTGTTTCGCCTGTGTTGATACCTCTGCTGATGGACTATTAGTCCCTAGGGTATCATACTCCCAGTAGTCAGTGTTTCGGCTGGGTTGATACCTCTGCTGATGGACTATTAGTCCCCTAGGGTATCATCCGCCCAGTAGTCTGTGTTTCGACTGGTTTGATACCTCTGCTGATGACTATTTGTCTCATAGGGTATCAGCCGCACAGTAATCAGTGTTTCGACTGGGTTGATACCTCTGATGATGGACTATTAGTCCCCTAGGGTATCATACTCCCAGTAGTGTGTGTTTCGGCTGGGTTGATACCTTTGCTGGTGAACTATTAGTCCCCTATGGTATCATACTCCCAGTAGTCTGTGTTTATGCTGGGTTGATACCTCTGCCGGTGAACTATTAGTCCCCTAGGGTATCATCAGCCCAGTAGTCAGTCTTTATGCTGGGTTGATACATCTGCTGGTGAACTATTACTCCCCTAGGGTATCATACTCCCAATAGTCTGTGTTTATGCTAGGTTGTTACCTCTGCTGGTGAATTATTAGTCCCCTCGTGTATCATACTCCCAGTAGTCAGTGCTTATGCTGGGTTGATACCTCTGCTGGTGAACTATTAGTCCCCTAGGATATCATAGTCCCAGTAGTCTGTTTTTATGCTGGGTTGATACCTCTGCTGGTAAACTATTAGTCCCCTAGGGTATCATACTCCCAGTAGTGTGTGTTTCGGCTGGGTTCATACATCTGCTGGTGGACAATTAGTCCCCTAGGTTATCATACTTCCAGTAGTCTGTGTTTCGACTGGGGTGATACCTCTGCTGGTGGACTATTAGTCCCCTAGGGTATCATACTCCCAGTAATCTGTGTTTCGACTGGGTTGATACCTCTGCTGGTGGACTATTAGTCCCCTAGGGTATCATACTCCCTGTAGTCTGTGTTCATGCTGGGTTGATACCTCTGCTCATGGACTATTAGTCCCCTAGGGTATCATACTCCCAGTAGTCAGTGTTTATGCTGGGTTGATACCTCTGTTGGTGAACTATTAGTCCCCTAGGGTATCATCAGCCCAGTAGTCAGTGTTTAAGATCTGACATGGTTTATTTGTTATCTAGGTTTGTATTACTATCACTGGGTCAAAACCTCTGTTGTATCATACTCCCAGTAGTCTGTGTTTATGCTGGGTTGATACCTCTGCTGGTGAACTATTAGTCCCCTAGGGTATCATCAGCCCAGTAGTCAGTGTTTAAGATGTTACATGGTTTATTTGTTATCTACGTTTGTATTACTATCACTGGGTCAAAACCTCTGCTGTATCATACTCCCAGTAGTCAGTGTTTCGACTGGGTTGATTCCTCTTCTGGTGAACTATTAGACCCCTAGGGTATCATACTCCAAGTAGTCTGTGCTTATGCTTTGTTGATACTTCTGCTGGTGAACTATTAGTCCCCTAGGGTATCATACTCCAAGTAATCAGTGTTTCGACTGTGTTAATACCTCTGCTGGTAGACTATTAGTCCCCTAGGGTATCATACTCCCAGTAGTCTGTGTTTCGAATGGGTTGATACCTCTGCTGGTGAATTATTCATCCCCTAGGGTATCATACTCCCAGTAGTCTGTGCTTATGCTGGGTTGATACCTCTGCTGGTGAACTATTATACCCCTAGGGTATCATACTCCCAGTAGTCTGTGCTTATGCTTTGTTGATACCTCTGATGGTGAACTATTAGTCCACTAGGGTATCATACTCCAAGTAGTCAGTGTTTCGACTGGGTTGATACCTCTGCTGGTAGACTACTAGTCCCTTGGGGTATCATCCGTCCAGTAGTCTGTGTTTCGGCTGGGTTGATACCTCTGCTGGTGGACAATTAGTCCCCTAGGGTATCATACTCCCAGTAGTCTGTGTTTCGAAAGGGTTTATACCTCTGCTGATGGACTATTAGTCCCCTAGGGTATCATACTCCCAGAAGTCTGTGCCTATGCTTTGTTGATACCTCTGCTGGTGGACTACTAGTCCCTTGGGGTATCATCCGTCCAGTAGTCTGTGTTTCGGTTGGGTTGATACCTCTGCTGGTGGACTATTAGTCCCCTAGGGTATCATTCTCTCAGTAGTCAGTGTTTCGACAGGGTTAATTCCTCATCTGGTGGACTATTAGTCCCCTAGTGAATCATCCGCACGCCCAGTAGTCAGTGTTTCGACTGGGTTGATACCTCTGCTGGTGGACTATTAGTTCCCTAGGGTATCATTCTCCCAGTAGTCACTGTTTCGGCTGGGTTGATAACTCTGCTGGTGGACTATTAGTCCTCTAGGGTATCATCCGCCGGCCCAGTAGTCAATGTTTCGACAGGGTTAATACCTCTGCTGGTGGACTATTAGTCCCCTAGGGTATCATACTCCCAGTAGTCTGTGTTTCGACTGGGTTGATACCTCTGCTGATGTAGCCTTAGTCCCCTAGGGTATCATACTCCCAGTAGTCAGTGTTTCGACTGGGTTGATACCTCTGCTGATGGACTATTAGTCCCCTATGATATCATGCACCCAGTAGCCTGTGTTTTGGCTGGGTTGATATCTCTGCTGGTGGACTATTAGTCCCCTAGGGTATCATGCACCCAGCGTCTGTGTTTTGGCTGGGTTGATACCTCTGCTGGTAGACTATTAGTTCCCTAGGGTATCATGCACTCAGTAGTCTGTGTTTCGACTGGGTTGATACCTCTGATGATGGACTATTAGTTCCCTAGGGTATCATACTCCCAGTAGTCAGTGCTTCAGCTGGGATAATACCTTTGCTGGTGGACTATTAGTCCCCTAGGGTATCATGCACCCAGTAGTATGTGTTTCGGCTGGGTTGATACCTCTGCTGGTGGACTATTAGTCCCCTAGGGTATCATGCACTCAGTAGTCTGTGTTTCGACTGGGTTGATACCTCTGATGATGAACTATTAGTTCCCTAAGTATCATCCACCCAGTATTCAGTGTTTCGACATTGGCATGGTTTATTAGATATCCACGTTTGTATTACTATCACTGGGTCAAAATTTCTGCTGGTGACCTACCAGTCCCCTAGGGTAGATACCTCTTCTGATGGACTAATAGTCCCCTAGGGTATCATCAGTCCAATAGTCAGTGTTTCGAAATCTTTGAATTTACAGTTTCGAACTAGTTTATATACAAAATGTATCTGCGAATTAATTAATGAAGCTTAGACAAGGTGATGTGCATTCAAGTTTAATTATATATCATATAATAGTGACGGGTGCTGTAGTCATATCATTTCCCGACCGCGAAACTGTTTGCTGAAAATAAATAAATCAACGATTATATATAAAACAAACAGCCAAAAAAACCAGTTATTCAATAAAGTGGAATGTAAATTGACAAATTTTAAAATAATTAAGACTACCATTTTCATTGCATTTGTCATTTTTTAGATTCATAAAAAAAACAACAGATATCTGTTCAAATGATGTTCGTGTCGTTTAACAGTAACACAACGGGTGTTATATATAAAGCAGGACCTGCTATTCCGCTCGTTCATTCAAAGTTGGTAGTAACATTCGTGTTGCTCAATCTTTAGTTTTCTGTGTAGTGTTTTGTGGACCATTATTTTCATGTTCTTTTCTTGTAGTCATTGTGTTTTATATCTTTCTGATTAAACTTTTGGTATCTTCAAACTTTTCAAAAAACTTGTTCTCCACTTTTTTATGATTACCAAACACTCGTTTCCTGAATAGCTCTGCATCCACTTCACTTTTTGTGAGCTGAAATAATCTGTATCGGAATGATTGATTATTGCTTGCATAAAACGATGTGTTGGCTTTTTAACGTCCATCGCCAAATTATTCAGGACAATAATAATTATATAAAAATGAAGGATGATTGGGGCAATAAATATATACTGAATCGATGTTGTATTAGGTCAAGCGTCATAGTCCCTACAATTGTGTCTTCATCTATAAGAAATGCCGTTTTAATTATTTATCGGCAAATTGGACATTTCTCTTTTGATGTGTGCCGCTGATCAAGTCTGGATCACTGAACTGACCTTGATCCACAAAAATATTAAGTCAATTCAAAACTGGAATGCGCAATCTGACGTAAAGTACATTATGACGTCACAAATAAAAACAATAACGTTTGTTCTGAAGGCATCGACAAAGATATTAGAGATATTATTATACCTTACATTATATATTATATATAAAATATAAGTGATGTTTTTACAAAATTGGTACCCCAGGAAAACATCACTGTCGACAAATGTAATGTTCCATGTCTGTGCGGAAATGTATCCGTTTTTGCATTCCGGAATTACAATCTTGACCGGAAGTTAAAAACACAAATATGAAGTTTATGAAAACACAAGATAAAAACACACAAATAAGTGTTTATTGCATCCAAAATTATTGTAAATATAGTTTTGGTATAATAAAACAAGTATTGCCTGCACTTGCGGTGAACATCATAATTGTTCACCTTAAGTACAGGCAATAATTGTATAATGTCTGCCTCGTCCATCAAATCTGCCCTTATTCTATACTATTTAACTTCACTTCATAGTTATACGGAACTGTTCATCATTTCTCGATTTATGTTATCATATTATTGCATTTTTCTTTCAGAGACATTTCATGAATAATAAATTTTCTGATAAATGATATTTCTAATTACCCCCTCAGGACCTATTGGTGGTATAGTGGTTAATGTATCTGTCTCGAGTAGAGAAGATCGTTGTTTTGACCTAGTTAAGCCAAACACTATATAATTGGTGATAAGCTATGATTGTGGAAAGAACCGGTATGTGGTTACGAAAAGTGGAGCATATCCGTGGTCATTTGTGGGACAAATATACCGTAACGATTAACAAAGAAATGCTTGAGACCGTAATACTCTCGAAAGTGACGATTTCAGCTAAACTACTAGGAACCCTGCGTTCAGTAGCTTCCTTGTTAGCAGCAACCCTCTATCAAGGAAATCTTGATAGGAACCACAAGCTCTGAAATATCGGATCACTTGTGAGATATATACTCCATAAGCAAGTGTTGCTGGTATTTAACAGCATAGTATCACATGACCATGCGTCAAAGTGGAGCAACATGTCCATCTCCAGTCTGCTGTTTCCGTAAAAAAACGCTACAAAATCATTACAAGGGCATTAGTTGTGCACAAAACTGGCATTATTATGAAAAAGTAGAGTGTTCACAGAAAAAATGCTCACAATCCGTTAATCAACAATTACATCACATTTAAATTCTACACGACTAATTAAATAGAGTCACATGTGAGCACGGATACGGTCGTATTGTCTCAAACACAATACCATTCTTCTTCATTGACTAATCACCGCATATTTCACAAGTGTAGCACTAGTGGGGCTGAAACTGCTTACCTGTCAGGAACACCAGCGTTCATTACCTGTTGTTGTTCGTGTTGCTAGCTCCTTGACCATGGTTTGGTTTTTTGTTTTTTTTTTGTCTTTTTTCTGTCATCGATATTTTCGTCTGTCCTTTGATATACCACCTCTGATAACCTTTTTTTCCATTTTTTTAGGAAGAACATTTTTTCTTTGCTAAACGTAGACAGTGTACTTACAATCTTGCATCAATATATTGGCTTGGGCATAAACCGAACCATACGGATTCGTTGCTGTACACTTCAACATTCCAGAGTCGTGTATATTAGTTAAAGTAATGGACGTCCCTTCGGAACCTATCTTATGTTGAGGCATCGTACTATTAGGCTGTAGAAACTGAAAATATACATATGGTTCACGCCAACATTACGACAAATAGACAATTACAGTGAGTGGTTCTTTTTAAACGCTGAGTGATAAATCTGTCAGCTATATCATGCTGAGAACACCAATGAGGAAACAATAAATGTTAGAGAATACCGAAGGGGCAATCAAGAATGACAATCCAGAAAAACTGGCAACGCAATGTACACAAGACACGGGACAAATAAATGTTAGCGAATATCGAAGGGGCAATACAAAATGACAATCCAGAGAAACTGGCAACATAGTGTACACAAGAAGAAGAAAAACAAAACAAAGCAAAAACACAGCACAAGTTACATCTGGATGAGATTATGTCCGCTTTGTACTAGAAAAACACGATCACTTGGGTATTTATAGTGCTAGCTCACCGACACAACAGTCTGTGGGTAGACATGTTGGTCCAATCGGACACGCTATCCTGATATCTGATCCATCGTTACTACTACTTCTTAATGTTGCGTCTTTAGCGGAGAAGGAGTACATGACCATTGTACTCTTTACAACGCTATTCACCCGATTATATGTGAGGTTGGCAGTTTACTCACTCGTGAAAACACTTACATGGACACATCATTCCACTGTGTGGAGGTTTGGACCCATAATACGACTTTAACTCTCTTTAACACTCTTCATTGAAGAGTTTGTATCAAGAAATGGAAGTGATTAGGAAAATCGATATTGCCTCAACTTCTATTAATTTGCTTTTGGATTTTGGAACTGTTCGAACAAAGTGGTATTTTCGATGTATGCAATCGCATGCTATTTTTATTGATATCTATCAGCTCTAAGATAAGCTTGCTTATGTAGCGTCTGTGACGAGGTGTACCCGATTACGTATTCAAATTGTGATCAATACTGTCTTTGACTTCAATGGTTTTCACCAAGTACTTCCGGTTTTTCCCACGAATAAAACTGATTCCAATTGTTTGTAAATGTTTTTGTTAAGCATCAGTCGTGTGTTTGTTGGATTAACACTCTACTATGATATGAGTGTATATCGCTACTCTATGGGTTCACACCCATGGTTGAGCTATATCGATACAGTTTTATGTTTTAAAACTTGCCAGGTATTTGCAGCAGGTTGGTGTTGTTTCTGTGTACACCGGATTTTCTAAATATATAAACCCGACATGCATCGAAATAGCGGAAATATTGTTGAAAGTGTACTAGCTATGAATAAAGTTTAAAGAGTGATAGTCGAAAATTCCAGCAAAACGAACAATCACCTCTCACCTGTACTTTTGAACACGAAAAAGACCATGACATTTGAAAATGGAAATTCAGGTCCTGTCTTAAGACAAGCACAAACATATTAAAGGATTAAACCGCTTTAATTGGGTCCCGACCCTCAAACACTTGTTTATGTTACGTACAGATGTATAAGACCACGTTATGGTTGGAATTGGTACTCCATTGGCTTGACAAGTAAACCTGTGATCAGAACCACTATTTGTCACTGCTGATGTAGGTGGCACGGATATATGTGGTGATTCTATAATAAATAATAATTTTATTGAGGTCATGTTATCATATCCTTGTTTATATTTTTCAGGGGTGAAAATACAATTGTAAATTGACAATTTTCACATTCCTGATTTGATTTAAAAATTATATTCGTTTTGACTTTGTGTATATGGGTTATTTCCCTTGTGGAGGGCAAGCTAGTTCCCGTTCTATGCAAAGGAATATTGAATGCAATTTCTTAAAATTTAACCTTGTCAAGCAGCATAATTTAATAAAAAAATACACAAATTCACAACTTGTTACAACATCTATAATTTGGACAGGAGTATTAATAAATATATGTTATTATGGTTCAGACACTTCAATAAAAAGTGGGGGTGCTAAATCAGCTTTATTGTGTCAAACGTAAAAAAATAGCGCACATGCATATATGTATTAGGGGTATTGATTTTACGTGTAAGACCTACATTGCTATCAAATGAACAACCTATGACTATCTCATAATTATTTGAAGGGCCCGGGTGTCAGTTACTTTATACGGAGTTATAACAGGGTTGTCGTTTGAATAAATACAGTCTCTTATTCCTCTTCCAATAAGTAGGGGGCCCGGGTGGCTCAATGAATTAGGTAGTTGGAATACCTAACAACTTATACAAGCCTATCACCAATACGGCGTGGGTTCACGCCCGGCTTTATAGATTACAACATAGGGTACACTCCACTCACAGCCGTAAGTGATGACGTTTACCAGTTGCTTGACCAGGGTCGGTGGTTCTTTCCGTGTACTCCGGCTTCCTCCACCACTAAAACTGGTCGCCATGATGTAGCTGAAATATTGCTGAAAGTGGCGTTAAACACCACAAATCAAATCAATCAAATTCGCATAATTATTTGTCAAAACAAATGGCAAGTTACACACGTACTTACCACCTGTTACAGAAAGGGCAGTACTTGCTTGAGATTGGCCAGCGTCATTTGTTGCTAAGCAGATGTATAATTCATTGTCTTTCAGCGTTGCATGAGGAATTTCTAGAACCTTCTGTCTAACAGTTTTCTGAAGTAAAATAAGATGATGATGATTAATAAAACACACCATTACGGAATACTACATGTACATGTTCTAAGCTTTACTTTTTCAATGGTCAACTTCCCTTTCATCAGTAACTATAGTTAAGTAGCAACAGTCAAAGGAGTTAATATTTCACAACTCACGTTAGTTTTGGGCTTGTGCGCAATACACTGAGTTGAGCAGCTGACGCAAACGATTGAAACATTACTACTGTCACCATCATTATCTTGCTGACCGTTACGAAATATCCATATCTCAAGTGACAATGTATTTTTACATTTTTTCTCTATCACCTGTCTGAACCTGACTTGAATATATGAATAACATGACAGGAACTGCTTATCCTACTCGAGCACCTGGGTTCATACCCGGTTTTTTGGTGGAATCCATAGTTTTCTGTGTTATGTTTTTGTTTTGTCTGTTTTTGTGCTGTGCCTTGTAGTCAATGTTCCCTTTGCCTCTGGACTGTCCATCCTTGATTGCCACTTCTGCTTTCTCTAACGGTTATTCAAATGAGTGTTTTTGAATAATATGCCTGTAACCTTACATGATTTGCATGCCACGTGATAGTTGGTTCCGGATATCCGGTTGCATTGCATGTCAATGTGACAGACGTTCCGTACCGAACCTCCATTATTGACGGCAGAGTTATGACAGGAGGTACATGTTGCTGGTCAGTTGTTGGCTTCACTTAAATTATATAAAAAAACAAACAATTTGTATGAATGTAAATAGCCAATCACAAACATGTGGGAACAGTTTTATGAAGGAGTTAGAGAACTGCCGAACGTGCTATTGAATGTTTACCGAATGAAAACACAACAGTGATCCGTCATCATCTTATATCATTTATGTCCGATCATGAGATGGTCGTGAAAAAGGGTACGACGTAATGAAGATTACATATATAGTAACCTAGGGACTCAGCTCATACTAGATTTCATCTTGGTCTGTTACCTGTTATGTAGTTATTTAGTCGATGTTTAAACCACAGTTAATGTAGATCTGTGTAAGCCTTATATGTATTGACTCTAAATACTTTTACCGGAATTAGCTACGAGTAGCACAGCAAGTGCCATATTGGAAACAGGAATTAACCACCTTTCGCACACACCTGGGATTACCCTACTACCATCCGGGGACTCTATGATATGCATTGACACTGAATAAATTTTACTTTTCTTTATCAGAAACAATACTTTTACCGGAATTAGCTACGAGTAGCACATGCCATACTGAAAACATGAATTAACGACTTTTCACACGTACCTGGGATTACCCTACCACCATCCGGGGACTCTATGATATGCATTGACACTGAATAAATTTAGCTTTCCTCTGTCAGAAACAATATTCTTATCTGAATTAACTATGAGTTGCACGGCGGGTGTCTTATAGGAAGCAGGAATTTCTTACCTTTCGCACTCACCTGTACATGCCCCCTCCCCATCCCTATCCTGGGTTTTTTTTTAGCATTTCCCTGTTATTCATCGTTTTAGTTTTCTGTGCTTTTATTTTTTTTATTTTTTATTTTTTTTTTGTTGCCTTCGTTCTGTGTCTTGTGTGCCTAATGTTGTGACTGAGATTTCCATTTTGGATTGCCACTTCCGATTACACTAGCGCTTAGTGTATTAATATTGAACATAAATCCAAACAGAGGGAAGAATAGGAATACTACTAACCGGTTTAACCCCGAAACTCGTTTGTGCCTGTCCCAAGCCAGCATCTAGATTTTAAACCTCGCATGTCTTTTTTTGTATTGCATTATTTATGGTGAGCAATGGTGTGAGGTAATTTGTTATTATTGATATTGGTGGAATTGATAAAATATCGTTTCATAAAAAAGATTTTGCAATATATATATACCTGAATGGTCAATAATAACATGGATGACTTTAATGGCTGTTCCGGCTTTGTTCTCTGCCTTACATATGAAGTATGTACTGTCGTGTACACCAGGATTGTGAATAACAAGGAAACTATCAAAATGTTTTACATTAGAGGGAAAGTGATGCTGTAAAATATACATTGATAGTGTTATTGTGTTTAGCGACACTTTGTTCTGTGCCGTACATATGAAGTATGTACTGTCCTGTACACCAGGATTGTAAATTACAAAGAAACCATCAAAATGTTGTTCATTAGACGGGAACTGATGTTGTAAAATATACATTATATGTTATTCCGGTCTTAGACAGTGTATATAATGTCACATTCACGGATTATGATATAGATCATAAGCCGTGAATGTGACATTATATATCCTGTAATGACCCGAATAACTATTATATTATAGCTTACATCTTCATATTTAAGGAAGAAAAGAAACAAACAAACAAAAACGAGAAAAAAAAAACGATGCCAGTGCCGTATGGAAACGCCAAACTATTTTCGAATTTTCGATACATAAATTTTTATCAGAGAAAGAGAAAAAAAATTGCATGATTTTAATGTTTTGTAATTCAAATTAAATATCTGCCAAAAACAAAACAAGGTTTTCTATAATCCTAAAATTGTAATGTCTTAACGATATACCGTTTAAGGCCCCTTTCTTTCGTGACGTTATATCATCATCATCATATTTTCATAAGCCGGGAATGTCACATTATATACTCTGTTTAATAGCTGAATTTATTTCAATAACAGATATATTACGGATTTAACCATTGTTTATATTTTTAAATACAGAACCCAAATTTATGTATTGAATATATTTGCGTCTTTGATTTTCATTTTTCGTATTTCTAGATTTCCCTTTTCGTACCTCTGACATTCTTTTTTTAATGGGTCAAAATATGTGTCACATCATATTTCATGTATGAATGAGGTCTCTTATGAAGGAAAATCCTGTATTAACTTTCTAAATCAATACAATTTCATATGTATAAACTTTATTAATAATAACATTAATATATCACAAAACAAAAAAAACAGGGTTTGTGAAACAATTTCAATAATTTAAATGTTAACAACATGTAAACGAAACCTTGGTAGCCCCATGACGTCGAATGTTTTCAAGGCTCAACGTTTTGTTTATTATGATGTTCATCACGTTATGGTACAGCCGTGGAACATAGGAGTTTGCTGAATCGATCGGGTATTTGTGGCGGAATTATCTGTTGTAATATTTTGTTGTTCATAGAGCCGTTTTGAGTATAAAAAAAGCATTTAATTTGGTAAAAATACATTTATTTTTCCGTATTATGCTATTTTTTCAGTGTAGCGTAATTTTTTGTCATTCAAGTTGTTATCGATTTTTGGGAGACTGAAATATAGCCTACGGGGCTCCTCGATGGGATATAATCATGTTTTATGTATACGGCTACCTAACTCACTGAGCCCTCCGGGCCCTTTGTCAGTTTGAAAACGAATCTAGAATTAAGTGGGATGAGGTGCACTTGATACAACATTTTGGTAAGGGCATGCGTCAGACTGATGCCTTGTTATCTCCACTTCCGTTTCGTACATCAACACTACTGACCGCAACGATATGCCTTAACTATTAACTCATCGATAAATACAATAAATCAATCAATCAACCTACATCAATTGTATCCCAGGTAACTGTCGGTTTTGGATATCCGTGTGCCTGACAATGTATAACCGTTGATGCTTTCCCCTCTGGAATAATGATCGTCTCCTGTAGTGCTATGTTTGGTTTGATGACAAATTCTGTTGTACCATCTGTGGCGGTTTGTTGTGGTGTCGTGATGTGTGGTGGCATAGTCGTCGTGGCTACAACATTATTTGATTGAATTGATTTGATTTATTGTGCTTCATGCCACTTTCAGCAATATTTCAGCTATATCATGGCGTCCAGTTTTAGTGGTGGAGGAAGCCGGAATACCCGGAGAGAACCATCGACCACGGACAAGCAACTGGTAGTCTTTATCACTGCGAGTCGAGTGCACCCTTTTTGTAATTTACAAATCCGGGCGCTCGTCGCTACAATACAGCTGACCAAATTAAATTAACATCAGATTTTTCAAATACCTTTATCTTAAAAACATAATATTACAGAAAATTAATAACAATAAGCATTCAAAAATTCATTTAAAATAAAATGTTAAAAAAAATATTGAAATGATTACATTAGTTATAGACAAGCTTTCTTTTACTATATTTGATGATACATCTTATTTTTTAATTTAATTAAAACAATATAGTATGATAATAATAACAAAATAATAAACAAGTTTTAATGAAATTAATGTGTCCAAATGATCAAAGTCCTTTTGAAACTTTAAAACAAGTGTCCAAATGATCAAAGTCCTTTTGAAACTTTAAAACAAGTGTACAAATGATCAAAGTCCTTTTGAAACTTTAAAACAAGTGTCCAAATGATCAAAGTCCTTTTGAAACTTTAAAACAGGTGTCCAAATGATCAAAGTCCTTTTGAAACTTTAAAACAAGTGTCCAAATGATCAAAGTCCTTTTGAAACTTAAAAACAAGTGTCCAAATGATCAAAGTCCTTTTGAAACTTTAAAACTAATTAAACATAATAATAAACAGCATCACATCTGTTATTTTGTTTTTAATTTTATGCAAAAGGATTAAAAAAATCAACGCTGAGTTTAAGCTTGATCCAAACAGGCCAATAATACAGAAACATTTGGACTTCCTGTGGAGCGGGTAAGTCTAGAATCCAAAATATTAATCTGCCCCTTTCGTTTGTACGATTAACCATTGCTCGTCTCAAATTTCGGTCAAAAATTATTGTGAAAAAAAACCCCAGATTGACGACGACTGCAAAAAAAACGACGACACGCCCATATTGTAATACGTCAGCAACACAAATTAAAAAATACAACTTGTTATAGTCGATATTAAGAATAGAAGGTGATTTTATTTGATTTGAGTTTTGGTGTTTAACGCCACTTTCAACAATATTTCAGCTATATCATGGCGACCAGTTTTAGTGTTAGAAGAAGTCGGAGTACCCGAAGAGAACCACCGACCATGGGCAAGCAGCTGGTAAGCTTTATCACTTGAGGCTGCGAGTCGAGTGCACCCTTTTTGTAATTTACAAAGCCGGGCGCGAACCCACGCTGTATTGGTGATAGGCTTGTATGACTTGTTAGATCCAACGACCTAACTCATTGAGCCACCCGGGCCCCTATTACGAATAGAACTTCTATATCAAATCAAAGGACATATAGAGCAGACACAGACAGAAGAGAAGGGCCCGGGTGGCTCAATGACCTAGGTAGTTGGTGGGAAATTGTTTCTTGGTATAAGACATAGATGTTGTGTTCTGGGTTTTTTTCTTTTTTCTTCGTTGTGTGTCTTGTGTGTTCAATGTGGCCAATATCTCTGGATTGCCATTAGTAATTGCTCCTTCGGTTTTCTCTGACGTTTATATACAACATAGCTAAAGACAATATGAGAAATTGACTATATGACCATTAATCTATAATCTATCATTCAATCCGTGCATCCATTTACACAAGAAAGGTTTGAAGATACCAAAGGGAGGTAATCAGAATCCGTATATCCGAAGACGAACAGACAACACAATAGTCAAAAGACACCAAAGGGAGGTAATCAGAATCCGTATATCTGAAGACGAACAGACAACACAATAGTCAAAAGAAAAAGTACAAAAGGACAAACAACGATCTACAAAACATATATATAAATCTAAAGATCGAGTGACACGAACCCCTCTGAAACAAAGTACATGTAGTTAAATTGTCTACCTATACTTACCTGACTGTATGTATTGTATTAAGTAAGTTGTTGATACCGATCCGAAATAATTATGAGCGGCACACCTATAGGTACCCGCCATCTTAGAGTTCATATTCAATAATTTCAGTTGTGGTCCATTGATGTGGTAGTGACCTGGAATCTGATCAAATTACCCATTGATAATAATGGCTACTGAATATGGGTCACATGACTCAACAAATAGTGCTGCCAAGGATATCATCAGGTGGTGGATAGTGGATTACTTCCGGATTATAATAACGTAGATCTAGCATTTAGTGCGCACGATACGTTTTAGGAATAACCTTCATCAGGTACACTCAAAGTCGAAAGATTGGAAAGCCAAATAATTTAAACTTTTGGGAGCAAAACAACCAAAGGGCCTAAACAAGATGGCTAAAATCGCCTATGGTCACCTATGCATGGGAGAGAAGAACGTTCGTTTTAATAATAATTACATTATTTAGCCGTTGCAAATAAAACAAAATGTCATCTCTACCAAACTCTTCAAAATCCAAGCGCATAATTGTAGAAACAGAGGCAACTTATAAACCCGTAACATACACATACATGATCTCTTCCTTTGTTACTTTGTGCATGGAATTCAATAAAAAGTAGTGGACTACTCTAGATGTATGGACCCAACCCTCCCCTCTGAGTGAACAAATTGAGCACCTGAGTTTATACCAGGTAATGTTCGTATTGTTCCAGAGTAATATCTTGTCAACCATTGTTTGTCTTTTATTACCTTTTTGCTTTATACCACATTTTGATCATTTCATTCTTCCAGAGAACCTGGATTCACTCTTGCCATTTAAATATATTATACGTGTATAATGTCCTCTTGTACACCTCTGTGTGTCTGAGGTTGCTAATAAATCTTGAATCTCATGGCTGTTAGTAGAGTTCATGTCGTGTTGTTCGATCTTTAGTTTCTTTTTTCTATTCCCCATTGTGTTGACTATCCTATGATTGACAGCTTCTGATTACCCCTCTGCTATCATCAAACTTTTCACATTGTATGTAGTAATACTTTGTTGTTTGGTTTTTCTAAATACCTCCACGAAATGCCATGTAATTGCAGGTTCTGGAAACCCCAGTGCCGAACAGTTTAATGTATAATTTTCACCTTGGTGTAATGGTATGGTTTTCTGTTGATTGGAAGGAAAGTATGGCTTCTCTGAAAAGGAATACGAAGCTAATTTACTATAGGTAGATTTTTAAGTCCCAGCAAATCAACAAATTGAACATTGCAACAAAGTAATAGAAATAATTTTATTTACATTAACAAATAACAAATAATAATAAAAATATATATATATTTTATACGCTAATTGGAGCGGATAATAAATTAGAAAACCACGAAATTTAGAGTCACTCAATATGCCTTTCATTAGTAATTCACGGAAACTGAGATCGTGGAAATAAGGAATAACAATCGAGTACCTTTATTTTGTTTTCTGAACATCAATCAATAAGAGTTTGCAGATACCAAAGAGGCAATCAGAAATCGTAAATCGAAGAAGAACAGACAACACAAAAGAAAAAGTAAAAAAAAGACAAACAACGATCTACAAAACATACATATCAAACTAAAGATCGAGGAACACGAACCCCGTTAAAAACCGAGGATGAACCCAGGTGCTCCGGAAGGTTTAGCAGTTCCTGCTCCACTAGTGACACCCTTCGTGTTAATCTAATCAACATACCTCCTGTAACGGTAATATGTATACTGGTAGATGCTATTACATGATTTCCATCTAGTCCTCTGCATATTACTTCCGTGTTTAATTGTGGCTTCAGGCGCAACATTAGAGTGTTACCGGAAGTAGCGTATGGCCGAATTGATGTTAAGCGATGCTGTTGAATATACGATGAGTTTCATGTATTTATGCTGTTTGCTTTCAATAATCTGGCACAACATCATACTGCAATTTAAACTTTTACCAAAAAACAATGGACGATCTCCGAGCTCTGGTATTTCGATTTCAAATATTTATTTAACTATATACGTTAATGTATCCCGTTATATCGTGGCGGTTAGCTTTATTGGTGGAGTACTCGGAGAAAATCACTGACCTGCCGCAAGTTAGGATCATGGTCATGGTGTTTAACGCTACTTTCAACAATATTTCGGTTATATCGTTGCAGTCAGTTTTATTGGTGGAGGAAACCGGAGTACCTTGAGAAAACCACCGACATGTCGCAAGCCACAGACACACTTTATCACGTTTGTTGTTTTGAGCCTGTCAAAAGTCACTGACAAACTTTATCCCATAATGTTGTATCGAGTACACCTCAACAAGTTAGGCACTGATTACATAGGTAGTTGTAAATCTAACTACCAGACAATCGAGAACACGACGACCCATTTTCATGTGCAATGGGCATAGTACAAGTGTAATTGTACTTCAATAGTTTAATTACTCACTCAAAAAAACATTTGTAAAAAATGTACTAAAATACGTACTCCTTGTGTGTGTCGTTGTACGGCATTCATTGAGTGGACGTTATGTCCAAAGCATGATAGTGTTATAGGAGTTCCCCATCTGACAGTCACGTGTGATTGAGGCGTAGTGATATATGGATGGTGGTCTGTTGTTGACATTAGTGGTGTTGGACTTTGTGTCGTACTGGGAACAGTAGCTGAAATAGTTCCCGAGTGTGTGGTCAAAGAATTGTGGAATGAGTGAATGAAACTGCCTTTTTTAATATACATGAATGCAGTGGCTATGTCTGGACGAAAACTATAAAAACTATAAATCTCTAAATTTCTTTTTTTTTTCTTGAGGCAAATACTAATATTTGCATTCCCATTTGGGTGTCTACGGCCTAGGGCCTCAAAATCTAGTGACTTCTGCCAAAAGTGTCTAATATTTTGTTGACATTGTTATAGGCTTTTCGTATATGTTCTGCCATAGTGGACTGTAGTCTCTAAACATCCCTTCATTAATTGTCCTTGCGCATTTGTACTTGAATTTTAAACACCTGTCCTCCAAGGTATTATTCAAATTGCTTTAAACAAAATCTCCCGTCTTCCTCTAGTCGTGGGGTTGTGAATAGTAATGATCTTAACCAGTGGACTATCCTTGGGCCTCACTTCATCTAAATACGACACTGTCTACGGTGCGTTGCTTGTCCGAACAGTATATATTGCGCTTCGCTCTACATACGACACAGATTTCGTGGGTCCAGTAGACATTTAAAGCAAATGTACGCCTTTATAATGTGTTGTAGATCGTTGTTTGTCCATTTGTACTTTTTCTTTTGGCCATTCTGTTGTCTGTTCTTCATGATATACGGATTCTGATTGCCCCGTTGGTATCTTCAAACTCTTCTTATTTTACAAAACTTATTTTACAAAACCATGAAAATTGGAATCCACGAATTTCAATGACTTCACAGTATACCGGTATGACGTACTTACTATGTTTTATAGAAATATGTATGGCTTTTGTTACTGACTTTCCGCCATGTGTTTGCCCCAGACAGTATATTGTTTCATCAATTGTAACGTGGACCTGGAATCGGACGTAGTCTGTAGAACTGTGCTCTACGACGACCCCTCGCTAAACGAAATATAAACACACATTTTAAGATGAAAAGTAAATTAATTTGATATAATACAGTGAAACCCGTCAAAGTCGAACCCTGAGAAAACCGAAAACCTGCCTAAACCAGACAGACTGTACAGTTCCATTTACTAAATGTCTAAGTCGAAACCTGAGAAAACCGAAAACCTGCCTAAACCAGACAGACTGTACAGTTCCATCTACTAAATGTCTAAGTCGAACCCTGAGAAAACCGAAAACCTGCCTAAACCAGACAGACTGTACAGTTCCATTTACTAAATGTCTAAGTCGAACCCTGAGAAAACCAAAAACCTGCCTAAACCAGACAGACTGTACAGTTCCATCTACTAAATGTCTAAGTCGAACCCTGAGAAAACCGAAAACCTGCCTAAACCAGACAGACTTTACAGTCCCATCTACTAAATGTCTATGTAATTTGAACTTATGTAAACCAAATCCCTGTCAAACTGGACAAATTTGTCAGTCTCAAAGGGGTTCGGCTTAAGCAGGTTTTAGTGTATTTAGTTTTGTTTGGCTTGGCTTGGTTTTATGGTGTTAAACGCTACTTTCAATAATATTTCAGTAATATCGTGGCGATCAGTTTTATTGGTGGAGGAAACTGTAGTACCAGGAGAAAACCACCGACCTGTCGCAATTTTACAGCTATACCATGTTGAGATCAGGTTTCTATTTATTAGAACTGATGATGTATGTTTTGTTCTAGACCAACAGAGAGTTAGGTCTTTCCATTAGACATGTTATCCCGATTCTAAGTCATCCAGACTGTATGCGAAGTGGATATGCAGCAATTTAAAAAAAAAAAAAAATTGGCGGGTACCCGGTGATCAGGTTCGCTTAAAATTGAAAGATATGAAAGTCAAATAATTTACTCTTTTTGGGAGCTATAAAACCAAAGTGCCTAAACAAGATAGCTAAAATAAGCTAAGGCCACCTATACATGATGGAGGAGAAACCCATACATCAAAACATATTTCAAACGGAAATAGATATATTTTCCCCTTTATGTCGATTTTTCTCTATGACCTATTTTCCTCGTACTTAACAATGATTATCACGGCCGGTGTCTTGTATGATTATAACAAAAGGGACCTGCTTACCGTTTGAACACGTG
>MJUT01000488.1:113873-154559 GCA_002080005.1 Gigantidas platifrons
GCAGCAATTTAAAAAAAAAAAAAAATTGGCGGGTACCCGGTGATCAGGTTCGCTTAAAATTGAAAGATATGAAAGTCAAATAATTTACTCTTTTTGGGAGCTATAAAACCAAAGTGCCTAAACAAGATAGCTAAAATAAGCTAAGGCCACCTATACCTGATGGAGGAGAACACCATATATCAAAACATGCATATTTCAAACGGCAATAGATATATTTTCCCCTTTATGTCGATTTTTCCCTATGACCTATTTTCCTCGTACTTAACTATGATTATTACGGTCGGTGTCTTGTATGATTATAACAAAAGGGACCTGCTTACCGTTTGAACACGTGTTACCACCCACGTATTTTGGAGGGTCCGTGTTTTATCTATTTTCAGTTTTCTGTGTTTTTGTTTTGTTTATGTTTGTTCTGTGTCTTGTATCCAGAGTTGCCTTTGTCTCTGGGAGGTCCATTCTTGATTTTACCTTCGGTTTTCTCTAATGTTTATTTCTTATTAATAAATCCGTTCAATTCTCTCTTGTTCGTTCTTTCATTAGTACTTGTGACAGTGACACGATTTTGACATCAGCGTTTTCATTGGTCAGTCTAATTTAATAAATATTATTTACCCCAACAACTCTGGGGTCGTTGTGGCTGTGGTCGTATTATAGTTGGATTTACAACGATCTGTGCAATCAGTGCCTATCACCACTGTTGTTGTGAGTTCGAATCTCTATCAGGGCGAGGTGTACACCAACATGTAATAAAGTTTGTCAGTGACTTGCGACAGGTTGGTGGTTTTCTGCGGGTCCTCCGGTTTCCTCCATCAATAAAACTGACTTCCACGATATAACTGAAATATTGTTGAAAGTGGCGTTAAACACCATCAAACAAACAAACAAACATACCCCAACTACTGTCAAGAAATCTGTGTGATGTCCATTACATGTCAATGTTATAATTTCTCCCGGATATGACGTCAGATTAGTTGCTGATACAGTTAGGGTAGGTTCCGGTTCCGTTGTTGTCGGTGTCATGGTTGTTGTCACAGCTGTTGTCTTAGAAGACGAAGCTGTTTATTTAAGTGATCAAAATATGAAAATTAGAGAGAAAAATTAATAACTTGTTATTACTGAGAAGAGTTTGAAGATACCAAAGAGGTAACCAGAATCCATAAATCGAAGAAGAACAGACAACGCAACGGCCAAAAGACAAAGTACAAAACGACAAACAATGATCTACAAAACATAGATATAAAACTAAAGATCGAGTAGCAAGAACCCCATTAAAAACGGGGGTAAACTCAGATGCTTCGGAAGGCTAAGCAGTTCCTGGTCCACTAGCGACACCCGTCGTGTTAATCTAGCTACAAACCCGATGACAAGTTATGAACGAGGAAAGAACCGGGAAGAGTTTATGACAAGTGGAACATATCCGTGGTTATTTGTGACACAGATATTCCATAACGGCCACCAAGTCATGGTGGAGACCGTAAAATTTTTGAAGTGATGAATACACACAAAAGTAAGCTACAGAAGTTGTGTTACCTATCAATCTATTTATGTTTGTATACAATTTCTGGTTTCGCCTTGAGGACCTTTTAATTAGAATAAAGCATATTTGATTTGAGTTTGATTGCATTGGATTGGATTATAGCAGAATTTTCCATGATGGTTATGGAAGAAACTGTCTTACCAAATAAAAGAAGGGTATCCTCGTCTTCGTGATCATATGGTAATTGGATTTATAACTATATGTGCAATTAGTGCTTATCACCACTAAAGTTGTGAGCTTGAATTCGGTTCATGGCGCAGTATATTTCATACAACAGTATGCGATAAAATTTGTGAGTAACTTGCGGCAGGTCAGTGATTTTCTCCGGGTACTCCGGTTTCCTCCACAAATAAATCTGACCACCTCGATATGACTGACATATTGTTGAAACCCTTCAATGTTCTAATTTGTATTCAGACTCACCTTGTTGACATAATCGTTTGCTACAATGTTCTAATTTGTATTCAGACTTACCTTGTTGACATAATTGCTTGCTACAATGTTCTAATTGGTATTCAGACTTACCTTGTTTACATAGTTGTTTGTTACAATGTTCTAATTGGTATTCAGACTTACCTTGTTGACACAATTGTTTGTTACAATGTTCTGTGTCGCAGCAATCTATGCAGTACATATTGACAATGCCAGGATGAGACTTCAACGCATTGCATGTCTAGGATTGAAAACAACTAATAAAATAAGTTTCTTTGTCCGTTAAAAGACAAAAAATGTTGTACGAACTTGACCTCAAATGAGATATTTTCATTGGCTATAGCCGCCATTTTAAAAAGCCGATGTGTATACAGAAAATATGTTGTAGGATGCAAAATCTTATAAAAGCCGTCGCTATGAATGAAGTTTATAGTAATTAACCACGCATCCATGCAGTTAAACACATTATTTTATTGATAGCTACATTATGAATGAAGTTTATAGTAATTAGCCACGCCTCAAAGCAGTTAAACAAATTCTGTTATTTATAGCTATACAAAAAAAACAATAAAAACACAGATCAACTTATATGGGACGAAGTCCCAACTATGGTAGAAATAGCAATATTTTCCATATCACTAATGGCTTAAATTCCTTGCACCGGAAATGACACACCGGAAACCAATACATGGTTAAATCTGTGCTGAAAATCGGATGCGGACGTTTCGTAACCTGGTCGTTTCGTATCAGGTCGTTTCGTACCTAGAAAGGGACGTTTCGTACCGGGGTAAAAATGTATAGTGAGACGTTTCGTACCTTCTTTTCAACTCATAGATTTGTACAAAAAAACTCGTTAATTAAAATGGTGTATGCATAGTTGAAGCTCTGGAACTACTTCCGGTTATGAATGCAATCTCCTACACAGAGTTGTCGGTCCTTGCAGGCTCTCTATAAAGCCTGAAAGAACAGTTGAATAGATAGAAATCCAAACAAAAAAGTAACTAACAAGTTAAAGTAACTTCAAGTAGAGCCAAAAAGAGATGTCATAATCGGAGATAAATCGAGTAATATATGAATAATAAAAACTTGAGGTGCTTAGTGTGGTTCTCACCATTGAGTAGTAAATTGTACCCGATACTACTTATGTGATAAATTTAGTCTGAGAGTTGCGACAGCGTCTTTTTCGCCACTAAAATCCCGGATTCCTCCACCAATAAAACTGCCCACCACAATATATTATAACTGAAATATTATTGACCAACCCTTAACCATAAGCAACAGTTCCTTAATAGATCTTGGTGTCGTCGAGGTGGATAATTCTACCATTGCGCATTATATCCTCGCCAAACACACCCACTCAAACATGTTAATAGGTTCGGTTTGATTTATGATGTTTAACGCCACTTTCAACAATATTTCAGTTATATCGGGGCAGTCAGTTTTATTGGTGGAGGAAACCGGAGGAGCCGGAGAAAACCACCGACATGTCGCAAGTAACTGGCAACTTTTATCACATAATCCTGTATCGAGTACACCTCGCCATGAACGGGGCTCAAACTCACAACTTTAGTGGTGATAGACACTGATTGTACAGGTAGTTGGATCTACATACATACGATCACGACCACAACTGCCCAAACATGTTAATAAAATACTTGCCCTTTTTGAGTGACATCCAAGTTTGTACCTTATCTCTGGTGAAGTACCAAGTCTAACCTGCTGCGTCATACACATCTGAAGACATAGCATAGTATAGTGTTATTTTGTATATGTAGATACAGACGAATCTCGTTATATCAAACTCGGTTTACTCGAAATGTCGGTTAAGACAAAAAAACTTATAAAGTTCCATTTCAACTCTAGTCCTTTTCAGTTTTACTTGCACGTGGTGCAATCAAATGCATGTTTCTTTTTTTCTCGAATTTTTCTGACAATAATTGAATCTACAGATAATAACACCTCATAAGAGAAAATTGTGATTTATTGTTTTATACAGGTGACTGCTTAATCGAAGTGACCGCGTGTGTAGGTTTGACTGTATATGAAAAAAGCATTCCTGTAACGTTATATCAGGGAAATATTAGGAAGCGACCGCCGGAACAGTAGAGGAACTGTTCTTTTGCGCGAATTATTGTCAACTCCTGGTGATTCGTCTGTTGGCATATTTATCTTTGTATACATATGTGTGTTTGTGTGTAATAAAAACAAGAAGATATCAAACTTAGTACGCACGACACGTTTCTGGAATAACCTTCATCAGGTGATCTCAAAATAGATAGATTGGAAAATCAATTAATTTTAAAGAGGGTGGGAGGAATGCAATCAAAGGGTTTTATATCATGGCGACCAGTTTTAGTTGTGGAAGAAGCCGGAGTACCCGGAGAGAACAACCGACCATGAGCAAGCAACTGGTAAACATTATCACTTGCGACTGCGAGTCGAATGCACCTTTTTGTAATTGGCAAGACCAAAGGGCCTAAAGAGGATAAAACTTAGTGATTTCAGGGAAGAAAATAATTGATTTTGTATTGTAATATGTCCAATTTGTCATATCAGGAAAAATTAGTAACATTGCGAATTTTAAGCGTCTAAGAGGTTATAACCAACAACACAAAAGTAAAAATCGAAAGATTGTAGTACAAATATATATGTTTAACACCGGCACTTTCTTGTAAAATCACGATTTATATAGAGGATGACAGCTAATATGTAGAAACGGTAGTCATTTTAAAAATTGTATATTTTAGTAACAGTGGATATCTTATATAAAATTGACATATTGCTGAACGTGGCGTTAAGCACCATAATACTCCTAACTCTAATCTAATTAACATATCACGAGTACGCAGTCGAATACATTCTTAAAGAAGTTAGCCTA
This sequence comes from Gigantidas platifrons, assembly GCA_002080005.1. Taxonomy (NCBI): domain Eukaryota; kingdom Metazoa; phylum Mollusca; class Bivalvia; order Mytilida; family Modiolidae; genus Gigantidas; species Gigantidas platifrons. Next base: position 118,721 of record MJUT01000488.1, read on the forward strand.
AGTGATCGTAGAGGAGAGGGTAAAAGTTTGGAATGCTAACGACGCCGGAATCCACTTATTGACAATCGTCCACTTTGAGATTTTTACAATCATGCAATTATGTATATGTTCATGGTGTTTAACGCCACTTTCAACAATATTTCTGTTATATCGTGACGGCCAAATTATTGGTTGAGGAAACCAGAGTAGCCGAAGATAACCACTGACCTTCCGTAAATCCGTGGAAAATACTTGATAATGTAATGTTATATCGCGTGCACCTCGCCATGAGCGTGATTCGGATTCACAATTTTAGTGGAGATAGGCACTGTTTGCACATGTAGTTATAAATCCAACTAGCATACGATCACGATCGCGACCACGACGACCCCTTAACATTGTTTGTATAAACCTTACGCTGTCTGGGCTGCATGTAGCGGTCGTTGTACAGTGCTCCGGTCTTAAGACATCATCACAACTCAAACAGTCAAGTGCTGCAAAAATAAATATACAGTGACCCTTTTAAATACATTTTCATTAGCTTAACCCTGCCACTTTTTTATAGAAGCGCCTGTAACAAGCAGTAAAAGTGAATGGTCAAGCATGTGTGTGTTACGTCATTGTATTTGTGTGCTACGTCAAGTATTTGTATACTAGGAGTATCGATTTTGCTTCTTTCTACGATTTTTTTTCACCCAGATTTTAGTGAGATTCGTGTTACTCGATGTTTGTGGGATTCGTGTTACTCGATGTTTGTGGGATTCGTGTTACTCGACGTTTGTGGGATTCGTGTTACTCGATATTTGTGGGATTCGTGTGACTCGATGTTTGTGGGATTCGTGTTACTCGATGTTTGTGGGATTTGTATTACTCGATGTTTGTGGGATTCGTGTTACTCAATGTTTGTGGGATTCATGTTACCCGATGTTTGAGGGATTCGTGTTACTCGATGTTTAGTTTTCGGTGAATTGCTTTGTAGATCGTCGTTTCTCCATTTGTCTTTTTTCTTTTAGCCATTGTATTGTCTATTCTTCGATTTACGGATTATGATTACCCCTTTGAAATCTACATTTTATTTCTACATTGATATTGTACTGCTTCTTATCACTGTAAGCATAATTAATTCTTAGATTATTCCGGAAATGTTTGAAGATACCTAAGTGATAATCGAAAGACGTAATTCAAAGAGAGGCAAAATTAAAATGGCTGAAAGAAAAGGGACAACAAGACAATGATCTATAAAATATTACAAAGAAGACAAAGATGGTGCAACTCGAACAACACCAAGGAAAGTTTCAAATATCAATCACTTCTTATATATATATTTTGTATTTGTATTTGTATATTCTTTTTGTCTAGAGGATAGTAAACCGTTGGTTGTCATTTCTATTTAAATACAATATTTGCATATATTTTAGACTACTATTTTAGCAAGAATGATAGTGAGTATGTAATTTTACTAGATAACATATTTTATCACAATAACAATAATAATTCTGAATGAAATTTTCTAAGACTTAAGTTTAGGTAGTTAGTGTCTGTATATAAAGTAGAAATATATGCTTACAATGAGTCACGGCGATGAGACTGGAGATCAGGAATACAGAGAAAAACATAGGATCTATAAATATAGAAAATATGTTGGTTAATGATATTCACTGAAAACAAAATTAATTATGAATACATATATAACTGGTAATATTTTGAAGGAATACTGACTTGTCCTTTTTTCTTTTCTTTTTTTTCTTTGTTTTTTGTTTTGTTTCTTTTTTTTGTTTTTGTTTTCTTTATAATACGAAAAGACTGTTCGAGGACCATATGTACAATGTGTTTATAGACTATCCCTTGCACGTGAAAGACCTATTTTGTAGATTTCGAAAATAGGACGTGCTCACATACCTCTACAAAAATCTAAATTTGTTGTCCCTATCCAGCTCTAATTTCATTTCTCGAAGAGGCTAAAAGTTGTTACCCGGTTTGTCTTAATCCTACCTCATTTCTGTCATTATCTATCCAGAGTTGTCGTTCCTGCTACGCTACACAACATCTCTGTCAACGCTCATTTTACAAGATTCTTGTAAAATTTTGAAATAGTAAAACAAATCTACTTAAAATTGTTTGAATTATTGTAAATATCAATAAAGATGAAAATAAATCACTCATTTCAAATCAATTCTCTCTTAAAAATGATCCCTCCACGCACACACTTCTTGTAGAACTATTTTGCGGAGGTAAGAATTAAAAAGTTAAAAACGACCACAAATCATTTTTAAGAGAGAATTTATTTGAAATGAGTGATTTTTTTTCATCTTTATTGATATTTACAATAATTCAAACAATTTTAAGTACATTGTTTAACTGTTTCTAAATTTTACAAAAATATTGTAAAATGGGCGTTGACAGAGATGTTATGTAGCGTAGCAGGAACGACAACTCTGGATATAGAATGCATTTCTGTATAATGTTTGTTCACACAGTTGAACTTGATCTTTCCCTGAAAGTGCATGACATATTTGCTGCTTGACGACGTCAAATGACAACACATCAATCGACCAAACATAGGGCACTCATTCACGTACGAAGAGTTTGAAGATACCAAAAAGGTAATCATAATATGTATATCGAAGAAGAACAGACAACACAATGGACATAAGAAAACGGGAAAAGGTTAAACAACGATCTACATGACTAAAACTAATGATCGTAACAGTATAACGGAGAGGCGACGTATTTGATTCGTAGTTTCGTACAACTTAGCAAGATGACTTCTTTTCGGAGGTGGTATACTATGTAGCAGAACAAAGCTTATTATTATTTCTATATGTTCAATCCCTTAGGATTACCCGAGAATGAGTAACTTAATGTTTGCTTTTTGTTGTAAAATTTAGCAATTTGGTTTACGATTTATGGTTAGTTTATGGTATTTAACACCACTCTCGACGATATTTCAGTTATATTGTGGCGGTCAGTTTTATTGTTGGCGGAAACCGGAGTACCTGGGAAAAAAACACCGATCTGTCGTAAGTCACTGACAAACTTTATCACATACTGTTGTATCGTGTACATCTCGCCATAAACTGGGTTCGAACTCTCAACTTTCGTGGTATTAAGCTCTGATTGCACAAGTAGTTGTAAATGCAACTACCATACGATCTCAAACACGTCGGCCACATGCGAGCAATTTGTCATGACAATGACGTTCGCTGTTTACTAAACCAACAAAAGATATGTTATAGCGCTAGGTCCCGAAAGCAAACAGTCTACCAGTAGACATGTTTCTCCATTCGGACATGCATTCCTATTTCCAAATCCATCTTCAATCCCCTCCTACCTGCTTTGTCATTGTTAAACTTTACTTACATTGCGACATCTTTTCACGAAGAGAGATGGTTTCGGCATATACAAATATTTTAAGAACAGTTTATAGATACCAGAGGGGTAATCAGAATCCGTAAATCGAAGAAGGACAGACAGTACAATGGCCAAAAGTCAGAAGATACCAAAGGAATAATCAGAATCCGTGAATCGAAGGACAGACAACACAATGGCCAAAAGTCAGAAGATACCAATGACCGAAAGAAAAAGGGCAAACAACGATCTACAAAACATGCACAATCGCATCAAATTCAGGACAGTGAAGTGTCTGTACCAAGCCAGTAAAGTGAGCGGTCATGTATTTGTGTGTTGGGAGTTGCGATTGCATCTCTATTTGACAGTGCTTTTTTTTCTACGATTTTCTATTAGATTTATAAACTGTTTCGAAAGTGTGGAATTTTGTGTTTTGTTTTTCATTTTATTAAACTCAAGATGGCTTGGTCCCATAACACTAAATTCAGTTCCTATACTAAGCCAGGAAAGTGAGCCACTATATATGTGTGTGCTTGGACTATCGGTCTAACGACTGTTTCTATCGTTGTTCGATTATGTTTTTGATTTATTTTCGCGGTATTTTTTTCTAAAGTTATTTTGTTATTATTATTTTTTTTTTGACCGGGGGAGGGGGGGCTTTCCCTTGTATGAAACATAAATTACTTTGTGAAAGTTTCTCTGTTCACTCCCCATTGGTGGCTTTCCGTTGACTATGAGCAATAATTTGGAATAATGAACGTTATATACAATGGTCTATTGAGCATATACGATTGTTGTTTATATCAGTTGTTAATCTTATATTACTTGATCCAAACTACACCTTTTTTCAAATTTTTAATTCAATTCTTCTTTTTTTTATATCGAATTTATATGATAATGTTTACATCTAAAGACAGCTTAATATTACCTGATGGAATTTGATATCTGTCTCCTGGCACTGAATGTCTGATAAACATTTGACCCCAATAAGGTACGGGTCAAGTCTGCAAACTAGTACACTTTATGATATAATATGTTCTGATTATGAAACACATTATCTAAGTCGTCCATGTTTAAAATTTGAAGATACCAAAGGGGTAATCAAAAGCCGTAAATTGAAGGAAAGACAATACAATGGACAAAAGAAAAAAGACAAAAGGAAAAACAATGATGATCAGAAATTCCTCTCAGCTCTCAGATTAAACCGTTGAACACAAACAAAGACAGTCATATGGCGTTGGTACTTCAGGGGTCGATTTCACAAAAAGTCGTAAGTCTAAGATTAATCGTAAGTGTTATCGTAAGTGTGATTTCCAAGCTTTTGATTGGTTGAAATTCACACTTACGACTGATCTTAGACTTACAGCTTTTTGTGAAATCGACCCCAGGTCTTTATTTGGAACAAGACTAGAATGTGTCGGAGTTAAACAGGTTGACCCATTTTCTCAGCTGTTTACATATTATCATATTTGCTAAGGACTGTCTAATAACATTACATTATTTTCATTCTGTTTGAACGTTATGTTCCCTTCTTAAATTTATCAATGCCAACACCGGTTTTGAGAATTGATTTCTGACTCATTTTATTCAATAATATAAGAAGTGTGTTGTGATACATGTATACAATATAATGAGGGAGTACTTAGCTGGATCTATACGTTAGACTAAACATTATAGCTAATTATTATTTTTAAGCCCATCAAAATAGATTAATCGTGCCCGTTTTTATTGAAGTGCCGGTCCAAAGACGGGAAAGTGAGAGATAATATATTTGTGTTTTAGTGTGGTAAATCATGAATTGGAGACACGGTTGGGTCAAACCAATGACAATAAAATTGGTATTTGTCGCTTTTCTGCTAAGCTTGCACGATCAAGGAGTAAGATCAAAGACTGATTTGCTCGGAATCAGGATAATGTGTTCGAGTGGAGAGGCAATTCTACCTACAGACTTTTGTTTCAGTGAGCTGACACTATGAACAGATATATAATCGTTTTGTAAAGATCTGTTCGACTTGTCATTTGGCAAATATCAAATTGTGTGACACTCGTATATTTCATGTTGTTTTTTTTGTTGTTTTTTTCTTCTAAGTATTAAGAAAGACTGTAGCTTTTATGTATTTATGTTCAACTATATCTGTATATTATTTATATAAAGGAGAAGATGTTCTAAGTTGAAAAACTTGTATCTGATCCTATTGTCATGTTTTTGGACAATAAAATATGTTTAAACTAAAGCAGACATCATCATCACATCGACATGTAACTTGTTCTGGACGTAATATAGCTGTAACAATCACTCATGTTTATAATACTGGGGGAGGGGGACGTCGTGGTCATGATCGCATGGTATTTGGATGTACAACTACATATGCAATCAGTGCCTATCACCAATAAAATTGTGAATTCGAATGCCGCTCATTGCGATATGTACAAAATTCAAAATGTGGTGATAAAGTTTATTAGTGACTTGCGGCAGGTTGGTGGTTTTCTCCGGTTACTCCGTCTTCCACCCCAAATAAGACTGTCCATCACAATATAGCTGAACTATTGTTAAAAGTGGCCTTAAACACCATATCTTTAATCCCCCATTCATGGAGAGATATACTAGTACTCGATACAACATTATGTGACCGAATTTGTCAGTGACCTGAGGCAGGTTGGTGATTAAATACTCCGGGTACTCCGGTTTTCTCCACCAATAAAACTAAATGCCACGATATAACTGAAATATTGTTGAAAGTAGCAATAGACACGACAACCATAACCTCACTACTGGATTTTGGGGCATTATTTTGCGCTTTCACCGTTCTGATTATTAAATATTGTAATGCTGACAAAAATGTTACGTTTCTGTAAGTAACAAAACAAATCTTGCTATTACTGTGTTTAAATCTAGTATTGAATAAGAAACTGTTTAATTGATACGAGAAACAGTGAAATGGAGACTTTAAAAGGCCATTTCTTCAGATATCATTATGGAAAGAGAGTTTAAACAGTAATGGTAAATAATTATATCAATATCAACAAAACAAACAACTATCTTTCACCACAAACAATTACATAAAAAAAGAGATATAGACATAGAAATTTAGAAATACAGGTCCTGGCTTGGGACAGACTCAAACATGTGTCGGGGTTTAATCGGTTCATTGGATTCCAACCCCAACCCCCTTCTTGGTAATTAAACCTATCCACCAACAATACATATATAAACACGACAGTTTGTACTATCGTCACTGCTACTATTTAAGGTGGTACCTAACACTACAGGGAGGTAACTCTATTCTAACGTACCGGAATCAGTGAAGTGTTTTAAAAGTTCGCTTCAATTGCAAACGTTTAGCTGACACAGATGTACAATGTTTACAAAACGGACGCTGTGCTGATGGGACCTAATGATTGTTTTTAGTTACATTTTTAGTGTCTCTAATAAATAGTATTAAAATTTACTGATAATACCTGGAATACAAAAATTATAACGATTGGTAGAGATAGGTGTCGCCGTGGTTACTTTATGGCAAACAAGACAAAAACCAACGATCTTCATTTTTCAAAAAATTACGGAAAACATTTTGTTCTAGACCCAAAATTACATGACCACAACCTCTAAACAGAACCCTGTACACATAATCTGTTTGACATTGGTTCAGAAATAACAATAGACGAAAATGATATGCATGTCAGCAATGGATGGAACGAGGGTAGACGCGTTGTGGAATTGGATGCTAGATGTAATGACAAGGGAGATGTACTGCTGCCGGTGTAACTTGTCATTACTTATCCAATACAGTTGGTTAGAGGTAAAAAAAAGGTCATCAACTACAATACAATTGAGATTTTTTTCGCAGATTTTTTTATGCAAAAATATAATAATCTCAGTGTCTACATTTTACCCCAAATACTCTGTCAACTAAGGTTCCAAAAAGGGAGGGGCATTTTACACTAACATATGTAGTTTAGCCCAGAGTTCTATGGTAGTGTGGTAGTTATAGCTTTTGTTTAATTAAACACAAACTTGTATGTAGGAAGAAAGGAAAACAATTATCAGATGAGCTCCCCGAAAAATACAATGAAAATCTGTTCAACGTATTTTTAAGAATCAAAGGGAGATTACATTGGTACCGTGGTAGTCACTTATACATTCTATTATTACTTTCAACTTCACTCATTAAATGTAATATAATGAAATAAGTTACTATTCATATAAGATGATCACATTATTAGGAGATAAAGATAGTTATTATATTTTAATCTATATGATAGATTTTGATTGGATTAAATTAGTCATGTGATAATAAAATAATTGAGATGTTTTGCCAAAATTTGCGCTGCCGGGAAACAACCCTATTGTTCCCCGCCGAACAACCCAATTTTCCCCCACAAGGGAGATAGCCTATAAAACATTGGCAAAAATTTGCGCTGCCGGGAAACAACCCTATTGTTCCCCGCCGAACAACACCTATTGTTCCCCGCCGAACAACACCTATTGTTCCACGCCGAACAACCCAGTGTTCCCCCACAAGGGAGATAACCTATAAAACATTGGCAAAAATATAATAAAACAATTACGGCCCTCTGTGTAGGGAAATATCAAGATTTGTCAACCCTCGGGGGGTTGTTTTCCCTCGGACGAGCCATAGGAAAAACAACTTCCCCCTCAGGTTGACAAATCTGGATGTTTCCTTACATAGAGGGCCGTAATTGTATATTATTCAGCTATAATGCACTCATATGGACTTAAAATGGTGTTGTTGTTTTTTTGGAAAATAGGGGGGATGACAAAGTATGTCGGTTGTCCTTTTGGTCGGTTGAAAAATTCTGAAACTTAGACAGTGTTACCTAATATTGGTCTTCAAATTACGTAAGGATTTTAGAAGGAAATGAACGACACAATTTTTAGATATCATTGTTTTCTTAAAAAAAAAAGGTTTGTAGGAATTTTTTTTCTGGGGGAGGGGGGGCATTTCTTGACCTAAATGACTGCCCTGCTTTTCCTAAATTAGACAGTATGACACATGTAAGTATAGAAACTAATAGATTAAATGTAATATAATCAGGGGCGGATCCAGGGGGCGCACCCGGCGCGCGCCCCCCTAAAATTGGAAAAAATATGATTTTTTTGCGTAAAATCGTGATTTTTCACACGTAATTACACCTTATATAAGAATGCTGGATTCTGATTGGTTAATAGCCGTGATATTTTTTACAAATTCAGGCCTTGCATTGTGAATTTGCAGAATTTTTGCTTCATGTAGGTGTACTTGCATAAGATTTAACTTTTTTCATGGTATTTGCAAAATCGTATTTGCCGTTTTTACCCTTCACCGAGACGCTTGTAACAAAATTTGTAAAACGTTATCAGTTGTGGGTTTTATGTAACATCATTCGGTACACCATGTTATGTCCTGAAAACGACAAACAAAAGGTATTATTTATTTAGCCAGTGTTCTAAATAATATTCGGTGTAATTAAACTAATATTCGGTGTAATTAAAAATACCAGTCTTGAGACTAAATTTCCCTCGCCTTTCGGCTCGGGAAATTTTTCGTCTCTCGACTGGTATTTTTCGCAAATACCCCTCCCAAACATGATATATCTGTATAAAATACCCAAAAAATTTTCGCGTCTCGCTCCGCTCGGCGCGATTATTTTAAGTGCTCCCCCTAACTTCAACTCCTGGATCCGCCCCTGATAATGGAATCAGTTAATATTCATATAAGATAGTCACAATAAGGAGATAAAGATAGAGTTATCCGGCAAAATGCACTCATTGGTGCTTTTTGTAAAAAGGGGGAGGGGTGAAAAAGTTCGCCGGTTCTCTGTTTCGGTTGGTTGAAAAATTCTGAAATTTAAACAGTGTTACCTAGAATTGTTCTCTATATTGTATGAGTTTTTAAAGAAAAATTAAACGACACATTTTTTCTATAATTATGACTACTTCAAAAAAAAAAAAAATTGCCGTTGTATTTTACGGCATTTCTTGGTAAAATATTATATTTTTCATTTAAAAAATTTGCTAATTAAAAAAAATATCCATACTTTTCGTATTAATTAGCTGGAACTGGTATCACACTTTCAAAATAAGCTTAACTAATAAGTAAATTATTTCTTTTACATCCCAAAAAAGGAAAATCAAGCATTAACTAGCATTATTGTCATCTACGGCTATACCTTCGATTTAAGGGGGGATTTAAAATGGAAGTGTGTAGAATCCCTATTTTGTTAAAATCTTTTGATTTTTTAATATTTGTTAGGTAATATCATAATGTTTCACACACAAAAAAATCTAAAAAATTAATCGACAGGAAAATTTTGGGTCAGGTGTTGGGTACCACCTAAATCTAGTTTTGGTCGTGATGGAAATACATATCGTACTCTAATACACTTGTGAATGCTTAAAGTCATCAAATATAATAGACACGGATTCAAAGGGTTAAAATCTAGAACAAAGATGAAATTATAATTATGGCGTTGTTGGTTCCATTGTCGTCGAATAGTTAATTCCGGTAGCACTAGTTGCTGTTCCAACTTCAGTAGTATCTTCCAATGTCATAAAGTCACCATGTGTTGTTCCGTCCATTGTCGTAAAATCAGCATGTGCTGTTTCGTCCATTGTTGTAAAATTACCAGGTGTTGTTTCTTCTAGTGTCGTAAGACCTTCAGTGATTGTGGTTTCTTGCACGACGGGATCTGCAAAAAATGCAATATTGCAACAAAATAAATTCTTAAGCTTATGCTTTTCGGTTATTTAGAGCATATCTACTGGTACAATTTTAGAGAGTACAATAAAAGTAAAATGTAGTTGCGATTATGATTGAAAGATACGATTAATAGTTATACAGCAATGTTCTTTTTTTCAAATTTTGAAAACAAAAAAACAGGCTAGCGATTGGTGGAAGACTTTGACTCCATTTTGAACAAATCCAGCCGGAAGTAAGACAAATAATGATGACGCATGCATACAAATAAACTTGTCACTGCGAAGATGATGATGTCGTTTCACTTCTTTATAAATCTATTTCTTAGTAGCCTATTTTACATAACACTTTCCCTCTTGTAGACAGAAGACACTTTTTTTCTTAGTAGCCTTAATTACATAACACTTTCCCTCTTGTAGACAGAAGATACTTTAATCTTAGTAGCCTAAATTACATAACACTTGCCCTCTTGTAGACAGAAGATACTTTAATCTTAGTAGCCTTAATTACATAACACTTACCCTCTTGTAGACAGAAGATACTTTAATCTTAGTAGCCTTAATTACATAACACTTTCCCTCTTGTAGACAGAAGATACTTTAATCTTAGTAGCCTAAATTACATAACACTTACCCTCTTTTAGACAGAAGACACTTTTATCTTAGTAGCCTAAATTACATAACACTTACCCTCTTGTAGACAGAAGACACTTTTATCTTAGTAGCCTAAATTACATAACACTTACCCTCTTGTAGACAGAAGACACTTTTATCTTAGTAGCCTAAATTACATAACACTTACCCTCTTGTAGACAGAAGACACTTTTATCTTAGTAGCCTAAATTACATAACACTTACCCTCTTTTAGACAGAAGACACTTTTATCTTAGTAGCCTAAATTACATAACACTTACCCTCTTGTAGACAGAATACACTTTTGTTATACAATGTCACACATATTTCACCAGTCCGACATTGTCCAATAACAGCACATGGATCCCGTGTTGTCTATAACAGATATATTACGTAAATGATTATTTTTGTTCACATTTATGGCGGTTTAAACTCATGCTATAATGTCATACGAGTTCATTTAGTTTCGTGTTTATATTTATATTGTCAAATATCAGTCATAGATAAACATCTCGTTTAGTTTTTATTTATGTCAAATACTGTCAGACTTGCCTTAAAGGGCATCTCAATAAATCACTGTCTATAAAGGACAGCCTCATTTGTCCACTAGTGAACAGAGCATATAATGTTAATCTGTATTTAAAGGGAAACTGCTAGTAAAGGGCATATTTTCAGATTCCCTTGAGTGTTCTTCATATCATATTTCGCCGTATATGCAATAGGATTGAACACAAGTTTTACAACAGAGTTCTCTTCAGAGATTCGTTAACGTCAATCAACCGTGCAATCATGAGCGTGGCGAACATATACGGAGCATCATAATATATATAAGTCTTGTGTAAATGAGATAATATACAATTACATTCTTTTGTAGATATGAGCTTTTATTGAAATAATAAATTGATATTGATTACTAAGCCGTAATCTGGAGTCAATATAGGTTCCTTGTGTCAATAAAAAAAACCAATATTGACCNTGCAAGACAGGGAAATCTCCGACACCCTCGGGTAAGATTTCAATCGTTCGCTGACTCGGCGAGCCTCGTCAGCGAACGATTGTAATCTTACCCTCGGGTGTCGGAGATTTCCCTGTCTTGCACTTTTGCCGGTGTTAGATTCTATATATCTTAGTAGCCTGAATTACATAACACTTACCGTCTTGTAGACAGAAGACACTTTAATCTTAGTAGCCTGAATTACATAACACTTACCCTCTTGTAGACAGAAGACACTTTAATCTTAGTAGCCTGAATTACATAACACTTACCCTCTTGTAGACAGAAGACACTTTAATCTTAGTAGCCTAAATTACATAACACTTACCCTCTTGTAGACAGAAGACACTTTAATCTTAGTAGCCTAAATTACATAACACTTACCCTCTTGTAGACAGAAGACACTTTAATCTTAGTAGCCTAAATTACATAACACTTACCCTCTTGTAGACAGAAGACACTTTAATCTTAGTAGCCTAAATTACATAGCACTTACCCTCTTGTAGACAGAAGACACTTTTGTTATACAGTGTCACACATATTTCACCAGTCCGACATTGTCCAATAACAGCACATGGATCCCGTGTTGTCTATAACATATATATTACGTAAATGATTGTTTTTGTTCACATTTATGGTGGTTTATACTGCATGCTATGATGTCATACGAGTTCATTTAGTTTCATGTTTATATCTATATTGTCAAATATCAGTCATAGATAAAAATCTCGTTTAGTTTTTATTTATGTCAAATAATGTCAGACTTGCCTTAAAGGGCGCCTCACTGTATTTAGAGGGTAACTGCTAGTAAAGGGCATATTTTCAGATTCCCTTGAGTGTACTTCATATCATATTTCGCTGTATATGCAATAGGATGAACACAAGTTTTACAACAAAGTTCTCTTCAGAGATTTGTTAACGTCAACCGACCGTGCAATCATGAGTGTGACGAACATAAACGGAGCATCATGATATATATAAGTCTTGTGTAAATGAGATAATATACAATTACATTCTTTTGTAGATATGAGCTTTTATTGAAATAATAAATTGATATTGATTACTAAGCCGTAATCTGGAGTCAATATAGGTTCCTTGTGTCAATAAAAAAAACCAATATTGACCGATACCAAGGACTAACATTTTCTGCACTTAGTTACAAGCGTTGTATATTTTGCAGTGGAGCAGGAACTGTTTACCCTTCCGGAGCACCTGAGTTTACCCCCGGTTTTTAGTGGTGTTCGTGTTATTCGATCTGTACTTTTATATGCAATGTTTTGTAGATCGTTGTTTGTCCTTTTGTACTTTTTTCTTTTGCCCATTGTGTTGTCTGTTCTTCTTCAATATACAGATTCTGATTACCTCCCTTTGGTATCTTCAAACTCTTCTAATTTAAATGACATCCAATTGAATACTTTTTAATATATTCCAACTGGAGCTGACAATAGAAGTCTTTGTTTCAACTGACTTTTGTCTCTTTATTCTGTCGAAAATTTAGAATTCTATGAATAAAACAAACTTTGTTTTCAATCACATTGGTAAATATTGACTGATATCGTTTATTTTAAAATCGTTTCCTAATTTATACAAAACGTGAAAAAGTAGTATAAAGGACACAAAGCGGATAAGCTATGGTAATTTATAATCTCTATTTGAATCCCAGAGAATTCCGCTTCCAGTTGTTATTTGAAGACAATATGATACTATGAGATTTATGTTACAGAGATCAAATATTAACACTCTTGTATGTAGATTTATTGCTAGTTGTTTCCTATTGATTGCAAATAACATAGACATGTGTGAAGATTGTACTAGGTGTGATGCGTAGATTAGTGGAGCAGGAACTGCTTATCCTTCCGATGAACTCGAGTTTATCCCGGATTGTTAATAGGGTTCGTGTTTTATGTGTATGTTTTATAGAGCGTGGCTTGTCCTTATATCCTTTTTTTGGCAATTGTGTTGTCTGTCCTTCAATTTACGGGTTGATTACCCCTTTGGTATCTTGAAACTCTTCGTATCGCCAACTCAGCCAATTTTCAGCTATATCAAGGCGAAAACAAGTTAATTTGCAATGACATGATGATGAGATCCGCTTTGTACTCGACCAACACGCTTAGTTGTATTTTTATAGTCATATCTCATTGAAACAATGGTCCGCGAATAGAAATGTGACCCCCATTTGGACACATTAGCCTGATTCCGAGCCAACCAGTATTTGCTCTTTCTCTTTAATGTTACGTGCTTAGCGGAAAAGCAACAAATACCAATTTTTTAATCTTTGGTTTGTCCCGACCAGGTCTCGAACACACGATCTACCACACTCGAGGTGAGCCCATTAACCACTACACTACAGAAGCGGTTAGATGGTATCAATTTGTTACTCTTCATTCAATAGAGCACAAAGGGCATATATATCTATGCTCAATCATTAAATAGTACAGTACATCTGGTGCTTGATGAACACCTAACAGATCTCCATTCCAGGGCTGAACCTTGAAGTACGTACATGCTATGTAGCCCCACCGTAGCGTCAATGGATCTCTTTGACATGCATGACCTCCTCATTTCACTAAGAGGGGAGCTAGTGTAACACTGGCACTTTTATTGAAGTCAGAAAAGTAAGTGGTGATGTATTTGTGTGTTCGGGATATCCATTTTGCCTGTTTCTAGGATTTAGATATTTGATTTTAGGAACTGTTCCGACAGTGCAGTATTTTTTTTTTCATTTTAATTCATAAGGGAAACTGAGACATACTATAATTAATACAAAACATACCATACTGTTCTAAGTTACATGAGCCCACGAAGAGCTTTAAGATACCACAGGGCTAATAAAGATCCGTAAATCGAAAAAAGTTAGACAACACAGTGGCCAAAATAAAAAAGGATAAAATAACAAACAACGATGTACAAAAAATACATATAAAACTAAAGATCGAGAAATATAAACACCACTTAAAACTGGGGATGAACTCAGGTGCTCCGGAAGGGTAAGTAGGTCCTGCTCCACTAGTGACACCCTCTTACGTGCGAGTAAAATGTAAACCCTCAAATATAAAATATAACTGAAATATTATTGAAAGTAGTGTTGAACACTGAGGTCCGTTGTTGAACTTGTGATTAAACTAACCAGGGGTCAATTTCACAAACATTTGTAAGTCTAAGATCAGTCGTAAGTGTGATTTTCAACCAATCAAAAGCTTGGAAATCACACTTACGATTAATCTTAGACTTACGACTTTTTGTGAAATCGAACCCAGATGATTAGCAAAAATTGCATAATTGATTCCTAATCCCATACTTGGTTTATACAATGATTACATTTTGTTGCTGAACTGAAATATAATCAATGCATTAACAAATCATAATTAATCACTGAATTAGCTAATTATGTGACTATGAATGAATCATGCAATTATGGCTAATCATATGATTAGCTTAATCACAAGTTCAACAACGGAACCCTTTAGAGACTGTAGTGGTTGACGTCATATGGTGGTTGGATTTACAACTAGCTATTCAATCTGCGCCTATCACCACTAAAGTTGTGATACAACATTTAATGATTAAGTTTGTTAGTGACTTGCGACAGGTCGGTGGTTTTCTCCGTTTTCATCCACAAATAAAACTGACCTCCACAATATAGCTCAACTATTGTGAAAAGTGGTGTTAAACACCGCAATCTTAGCTCCTCTCATGTAACTGATAGTTTTAAATCGTATTGATCTACAGATAAATCATCTTTAATTTGATGAAATATTAACTATTACTTTATCATATTTGTCCTGCCTTTTATTATCTATGTGCGTGATCATATGGTTGTTGGATTTACAACTACCTCTATAATCGGTGCCTATAACCACTGTGATTTCGAATCTAGATCAGGATGAAGTTTTCCTCATTTTGTGATAAAGTTTATCAATAACTTCCGGTTTCCTCCACCAATAAAACTGACCGCCACGATATAACTGAAATATTGTTGAAAGTGGCGTTAAACACCATTAAAAACAAACAAACAAAATCCAATGGAAAAATAGAAGAAAGAGACCAAATCGATACCCTTAACACGCATGTGCATGACTTAACACACAAGTGTATGACTACGCACTGTCCTGACTTAACACACAAGTGTATGACTACTCACTCTCCCGACTTAACACACAAGTGTATGACTACTCACTGTCATGACTTAACACACAAGTGTATGACTACTCACTGTCCTGACTTAACACACAAGTGTATGACTACTCACTGTCATGACTTAACACACCAGTGTATGACTACTCACTGTCCTGACTTAACACACAAGTGCATGACTACTCACTTTCCTGACTTAACACACAAGTGTATGACTACTCACTGTCCTGACTTAACACACAAGTGCATGACTACTCACTGTCCTGACTTAACACACAAGTGTATGACTACTCACTGTCCTGACTTAACACACAAGTGCATGACTACTCACTGTCCTGACTTAACACACAAGTGTATGACTACTCACTGTCCTGACTTAACACACAAGTGTATGACTACTCACTGTCATGACTTAACACACAAGTGTATGACTACCCACTTTCCCGACTTAACACACAAGTGTATGACTACTCACTTTCCCGACTTAACACACAAGTGTATGACTACTCACTTTCCCGACTTAACACACAAGTGCATGACTACTCACTTTCCCGACTTAACACACAAGTGTATGACTACTCACTTTCCCGACTTAACACACAAGTGTATGACTACCCACTTACCTGACTTAACACACAAGTGTATGACTACTCACTGTCATGACTTAACACACAAGTACATGACTACTCACTTACCTGACTTAACACACACGTGTATGACTACTCACTGTCATGACTTAACACACAAGTACATGACTACTCACTTTCCTGACTTGGTACAAATGCAAAAAAAAATCCATTAATTTAGAAAATATCAATATTTCGTACTAAACCAATTATATACTCACCCCTCTGTACTGTTTAACGAGGTAATAATTAAAACTAACATCGTCAACGAATTCAGAGTCCCCTTCTTCGCTTAATTCACACCGGAAGTTATCAATGTCATAATTTAGTGAAATGCATCTTGGTCGCCGGATGCACTCGTCAAAGCAAAAACTAGAACCATAATAATCAAATACTTTGAAAACGGTTTTATTTAATCTCGTATTTGGCATATCCGGTTGTACCATTTCCGTTTGAATTTGACAAATTTGCGCCAAAGCTAAATTAACTGTCAAATTCTGCAGCGTAATGTAATATACCAAACAGATCACGAATTGGTTTTGTTCAAATCTCATTTTATCCACTTTTTGAATCATTTGCTGAAGACTGATTTTTTTTTTTTTTATTATTATTATTAAATAAAAATTCGGTTTACGACAATTCTGATATATATATACTTCGAATGTCAATCAGTTTACTGTAATTGACACATATTTCCGAACGTCTTTCGAAGCTGTGTTGTTCTCTTCTGTGTTATAACTGCTCAGTTCAATCTACGAGCCACATGACCGCTCTCTATAACTACGCTAATAGCTTTACAATTTTTTAATTAAATTATAACCTTAAGCATATATACATTACAATAAACTAAGTAAATAAAAGACATATGTCAACACAAAGACGTGAGTTAGTTAATGGCAGGGGAGATTGCAAACTGACATCCAAAGAGCATCAAAGGCACTTAAGTAATGTATAATGCAGGAAGGAGTTCAAAGTGAATTTAAATGAACATCGCCTCATTCAATTTAACAAAAAACTATTAAACATATTATTTGGTTTCATTTTATGCACGTTTTCTGAAAATAATCCCATAAAACAAGTCATAGTTCATCAAATGATGAATTATTTAGATCTTATAGACATTTGGAGGGTCCTTGGCGACCAGTTTTAGTGGTGGAAGAAGCCGTCTTATAGACAATTGGAGGATGCTTGGCGACCAGTTTTAGTGTTGAAAGAAGCCGGAGTATCCGGAGAGAGCCACCGACCATGAGCAAGCAACTGGTAAACTTTATCACTTGCGGCTGCGAGTCGAGTGCACCCTATTCGTAATTTACAAAGCCGGACGCGAACCCACGCCGTATATGTTCAATATGTTTTACCTATAAACAATTGATTCTAATATTTAGTTAATACTCTCGTGGGAGACTAGAATAAATATATCACTAATAGGATATAATCAAATATGGAACATAAAATAGTAATTTAGTATGGAATGAAATATAAATGTACTGATTTAATTGCTAGTTGGACCTACTACTGTTGTACCAGAATATTTTCTATATACTTAGCCACGTTAATCTGTACCAATGAGTGAACTATTCTTGCTAAATGATAGCCTTTATGGCTAGAGTTAGGGTTATGGTGTTTAACGCCACTTTCAACAACATTTCATTTATATCGTGGCGTTCAGTTTTACTGGTGGCGTAAACCGGAGTATCCGGAGAAAACCACCGACCTGCAGCAAGTCACAGACAAACTTTATCACATAATGTTTTATCGAGCACACCTCGCCTGAAATGTACCATCGTTGGAACAATAATTGTACACTCTCTTTTAAATGTCACTGTGCTTTACATGTATATAGTCCAAGGCAAAACCATCAGGCGGAGACCATAGATCGAACAAAAAAATCGACTCTGCAAATCGTAATTTCTTAGCCATATCTAAGGACGGAGCGTAAATGACTATCTAGTGCTTAGACAATTCCAGAATCAGTGTACGTAAAATCGGCAAACATCGTGTGATTCCGTAACAATAGGAACGGAATCCAGAGAGACGAGCCGAATGCGTAAAACATTCAAACTGCAAAAGTTTACGCATGCGTTCATGTGTCTTTTATTTCATAGTTTGATCAGGAATTCCTTGTATTTCTCACTACACGTAATTGGGTATAGATACATAGGATCTAATACCGGGAGAGGTACAAGATCGTAAAATTTGTGACACCCGAGGGTAAGATAGAACAATCTTTTTCACCAAAATGACGAGACTACTTTATCCAAGGTGTGAGAAAAATTATTCTCACTTTTGAGACAGACCCGTTCCTAGTTTTAGCGATGTGAGATTGTCTTATCTTGCACTAGTGCAAGACAAAAAAATCACGTGCGTTTTACCGGCAAATTCATGCTGTACAGTTTATGTAAATTGCCCCTCAGTTCTCCATGCTTCACCAATAAAACCACGATTCTATTACACAAGTATTTTTAAATTAATGTATGTATACTATTCTGCTAGCTAACAATTTAACTATCGTGCACCTTTCATGTTTCACGGTGCATGACTCTCTTCCAGTCAATTTGTTTACTTTGAGTAAATAATAGAGTGCTCTCCCTTGTTAGTAACTAACGTTACCTCCCTTTGACCAAATTCAAATATTTTTTCACAGCCACAGGTGTAGTGTTGAGTTACATTTATCATATATTTATTAAAATAAAATACATTTTACTTTAATAAATAATACATTGTATTTTATTATGAAATGCATTTAAAATACTGCCAAGGCACGGATGCATATGAATAAATTGAATATTTACTTCAGCAATGGAAGCAAGATTTGCGGGAAAACGCTCGATCGGAAAGGTAAACAAAACAATTAGGTAACACTAACAGCTGATAAAAGTGAGAAATAAAATCAAACACCGGCAAAAAGTACAAGACAGGGAAATCTCCGACACCCTCGGGTAAGATTTCAATCGTTCGCTGACTCGGCGAGCCTCGTCAGCGAACGATTGAAATCTTACCCTCGGGTGTTGGAGGTTTCCCTGTCTTGCACTTTTGCCGGTGTTAGATTCTATATTTCTCACTAATGAGACAGCACAGTTCCTATTTTTAGCCGTGTGAGCTATCCTTGTCTCAACCCGTGGGTGAGATAAGAATTTCACGCTATTTGTCCCGTAAAAATGTTTCGTTTCGCAAAATGTCATTGTATCAATAAAATCGTTTAAATATTTACGTTTTTGTGTATTTATATAGTCAGCTACTTATCAATTGCCCCGAAAATTAGGTTACAATAGAAACATGCATCCCTTTCGCATCAGAATATCAAAAACACGCTTACACAAATTAAGGGGAAATAACTCTGTTTGTTTACATCGTCTGCTAAAAGTGCGTAGCTGTCAAATAAAAATATCCCTTTTTTAAATTAGTGAGAAAAAGAATCAAACACCGGTAAGAAGGCAAGACGGACAACTCTCAGACACCCGCGGGAAAGAGTTATATTGGTCTCCACCTCGGCGCAGCCTCGTTGGAGACCAGAAATGTTTCCCTTGGGTGTCCGAGATTTTTCCGTCTTTCCCTCTTACCGGTGTTAGATCCTTTATATCTCGTCTTAAAATAAATATCTACCTGTCTGACTGTATTATGGGTGTTAAGAAAGGCAGAAGATAACAAAACCTTGTCAGAAAAAATCTAACATCAATATTTAGAAAAAGGGGAAACACACTGGTAAAAAATAAAAAGACACAATCACTGATACGCAAAAAATAAAGATTTCCATTGTGATCATCTAAATACAAAGTAGTTCAATTTCAGCTGCATTTGAATTTGTCATTTATATTCACTTTCTTTAATTTTTTATTCTTTCTTTCCTTTTTTTTTATTTGTTGAAAAATCATATTTTCATTGATTATTTCCCTACTATTTAATGTTTTGTAACAAACTGTTTTGAAATATATAGATCAATACAATACGAGAACAAACAATTATTACTCGCCGGTTTGTTCAAAAATTTACAAAAAAAAATAAATAAATACTAATTACATTTTAATTGGTCGTCTGCTAAAAATGTACGTTGTTTATTCTTCTATCCAGGCAATGGCATAATTGGAGACTTTAAAGTTTTCCGTTTCAATCAATTCTACTTCCGTATGTTATTCCAATATCAGAATGAATATCTTATTAGTTCAATATTTGAAGTATGATTTCAATACCTTTTAATTGGATTTATTTCAAGTATTCCATTTTAATATTTTCAGACGCCTTCTTTTTTCCCCTCAACATAATATATAAGTAGCAGAACAACAGTGGAACGTTCTGAAAATAAATCATAGTGTGAGGCATTACTTAACCGATGGAATAAATCATAGTGTGAGGCATTACTTAACCGATGGAATAAATCAAAATGAAACTGTACGGACTGTATTCCTTGTTTGTCTGCGTTCTGTTCGTGTGTAAATCGAGCTATGAACAAACATGTACAATTGAATCCATGTCTCTTGACGCAACAGAAAATAAGCGTGTGACTCCAGTTCAAAAAAGTATTTCACTTCTTGGTCCTAATGGCTGCTTTGACGAGTGTATTAGGCGAGTGGATTGTTACTCATTTAATTATAACAAAAAACAGTTGTTATGTGAGTTAGTATACACACCGAATGGTACAGATAAGGAGAACATTGATTACGTGAATAAAAACGTAACAGGATCAATTGATGTAAGTATATATATATAGTTGGTTGGTTGGCTGGTTGATTTCATGCTGTTTAACGCCACTTTCAACAATATTTCAGTTATATCGTGGCGGTCAGTTTTATTGGTGGAAGAAGCCGGGGTCCCCGGAGAGAACCACCGACTATGAGCAAGCAACTGGTAAACTTTATCACTTGCAGCTGTGAGTCGAGTGCACCCTTTTTGTAATTTACAAAACCGGGCGCGAACACACGCCGTATATGTTCAATGTGTATAACCTATAAACAATTGATTCTAATATTTAGTTAATACTCTCGTGGGAGACTAGAATAAATATATCACTAATAGGATATAATCAAATATTGAACATAAAATAGTAATATAGTATGGAATGAAATATAAATGTACTGATTTAATTGCTAGTTAGACCTACTAAGTGTAGCAGAAGATTTTTTTAAATATTTTTAGCACCGTTAACCTGTATCAATGAGTGAGTGAACTATTCTTGCTAAATCATAGTCTTTCTGGTTAGAGTTAGGGTTATGGTGCTTAACGCCACTTTCAACACTATTTCATTTATTTCGAGGCGGTAAGTTTTATTGGTGGAGGAAACAGGACTANTTCTGAAATAAAAAAAAAAGTTACATGTCGACTGTTCTGACGTAGTGCTACATTATTGTTTACATCACGACCATGTTATTATCTGAATCTTTATCATTTAATACATTTTTTAATGTTCCGTCGGATAAAGTGGCAAATCTTACATTTTTTCATTGGTTGATTAAAATAAAACATTCCTAAAAAAAAAATCCATGTTCCAAAAATAGTAAAAATAGTAACACGTGAGATTTACCGCGGTGAATATTATATCTGAGGAGGTGAATACGTCTTTTTAAAAAAAAAAATGATTTAGGTAGAAATCTATACTAAAGAATTTACTAATATAGAATAAAATCAAATATTGAACATAAAATAGTAATATAGTATGGAATGAAATATAAATGTACTGATTTAATTGCTAGTTGGACCTACTAAGTGTAGCAGAAGATTTTTTTTTAAATATTCTTAGCACAGTTAACCTGTATCAATGAGTGAGTGAACTATTCTTGCTAAATCATAGTCTTTCTGGTTAGAGTTAGGGTTATGGTGCTTAACGCCACTTTCAACACTGTTTCATTTATTTCGAGGCGGTAAGTTTTATTGGTGGAGGAAACAGGACTACAGGCAATATTTTGATGAGTTTAGCAAAGCATTTAAAATAATCCTTGTTCATGTTTCGCTTGGTTTGGTTTGGTTTTATGGTGTTTAACGCCACTTTCACCATATTGCATTTATATCGTGGCGGTTAGTTTTATTAGTGGAGGAAACCGTAGTACCCGGAGAAAACAACAGACCTGCCGCAAGTCACTGACAAACTTTCTCACATAATGTTTTATCGAGTACACCTCGCCTGAAATGTACCATTAATGTAGCAATAACTTTACACTCTATCTTAAATGTTACTGTGCTTTACATGTATATAGTCCAAGGCGAACAAAAAAAAATCGACCCTGCAAATCGTAATTTCTTAGCCATATCTAAGGACGGAGGGTAAATGACTATTTAGTGTTTAGACAATTCTAGGATCAGTGTACATAAGATCGGCAAACATCGTGTGATTCTTTAACGATAGGAACGGAATCCAGAGAGACGAGCTGAATGCGTAAAAGAGTCAAACTGCAACATTTTACGCATGCGTTCATATGTCTTTTATTTCATAGTTTGATCAGGTATTCTTTGTATTTCTCACTACACGTTATTGGTTATAGATATACAAATGTATAGGGTCTAATACCGGGAGAGGTGTCAGATCGGAAATCTGTGACACACGAGGGTAAGAAAGAACAATCTCTTTCACCTAAATGACTAGACTACTTTATCCAAGGTGTGAGAAAAGTTAATCTCGTCTTAAAAAAAATATATTTCTACCTGTCTGACTGTGTTGTGTCTGTTAAGAAAGGCAGAAGATACCAAAACCTTGTCAGAAAAAAATTGAACATCAATATTTAAAAAAAGGGGAAACACGTTGTTTAAAAATAAAGATATCCATTGTGATCATTTAAATAAAATTTAGTTCAATTTCAGCTGGATTTGAATTCGCCGTTTCTATTCATTTGTTTTTTAATCTTTTTTTTCTCTTTTTGTTTATTTTTTTTTCTTAATTGCTTAACAATCACATTTTCATTGATTATTTCGCTACTATTTAAATTTTTGTTACAAAACTGTTTTGAAATATATCAATAAAATAAGAGAACCAACGATTATTACTCGTTGGTTTGTTTAAAAATTTACAAAACAAAAAAATAATGATTACATTTTAATTGGTCGTCTGCTAAAAATGTACGTTCTTTATTCTTCTATCCAGACAATGGCGTAATTGGAGACTTTAAAGTTTTCCGTTTCAATCAAATTCTACTTCGTAAGTTATTCCAATATACTAATTAATATTTTATTAGTTTAATATTTGAAGTATAATTAATTGCAATACCATTTAATTGGATTTATTTCAAGTATTCCATTTCAATATTTGCAGACGTCATCTTTTTCCCCCTCAACATAATATATAAGTAGCATAACAACAGTGGAACGTTCTGAACATAAATCATACTGTACGGCATTACTTTATCTATGGAATAAATAAAAATGAAACTGTACGGACGGTCTGTTAATTATTCCTTGTTTGTCTGCGTTCTGTTCATGTGTAAATCGAGCTGTGAAGAAAACTGTACATTTAAATTCATGTCTTTTGACGCAAAAGAAAATACGCGTGTGACTCCAGTTCAAAAAAGTATCTCACTTCTTGGTCCTAATGGCTGCTTTGACGAGTGTATTAGGCGAGTTGATTGTTACTCATTTAATTATAGCAAAAAACAGTTGTTATGTGAGTTAGTATACACACCGAATGGTGCAGTTGAGCCGGAAAGTGATTACGTGAATAAAGACGTAACAGGATCAATTGGTGTAAGTATATATATATATATATATAGTTGGTTGGCTGGTTGGTTGATTTCATGCTGTTAAACGCCACTTTCAACAATATATCAGTTATATCGTGGCGGTCAGTTTTATTGGTGGAGGAAACCGGAGGATCCGGAGAAAACCACCGACATGTCGCAAGTTACTGACAAACTTTATCACATAATGCTGTATACCCTTCCCTGATCCAGATTCCAGAAAAAAAACCAACAGCCGCAAACCAAAATCGGCTAGGGTCACCTATTCCTGAGGGATGAAAGCCTCTCAGTGAACAAGCTAGAATTAACCACATCATATACACTCAGAGTCAAAAGATTAGAAAGTAACTAGTCTAAACTGTATTAAGAGGTCACTTTTGGGACAAAGAAAAAGTGTTCTTTTAAAACAGGTGAACTCTTAAAAGAGGTTCAATTTATATGAAATTTTCTGACAGAACAAGAAAAAGGTGATTTTATAATACAGGTGACTGCTTAATAGAGGTGACTGCTTAATACAGGTGACTGCTTAAGAGAGGCGACTGAGTAATACAGGTGACTGCTTAATAGGGGTGACCGCATGGGCAGGTTTGACTGTATATTAAGGTTCTCTTGGAACAGAAAATCGAAAGGTCCTCTACAGGATAGCCAAAATAAGTCATTTTAAGCTTTCTTTGTAGGGACCACGGGATCCATGTCCTGGGACCAGATGTGCTACTGGTCACATTTGTCTGACACTTTATGACTCAACAACAATATGTGTCACCGGTAAGTTTTGAAGGATATATTGATTAATTTGTTGGTGTCTTATCGACACTTTAAGCAATATTTCAGCTATATCATGGTGATCAGTTTTAGTGATAGAGGAAGCCGGAATACCCGGAGAGAACCACCGACCCTGGGCAAGCAACTGGTAAACTTTATCACTTGCAACTGCGAGTCGAGTGCACCCTTTTTGTATTTACAAAACTGGGTGCGAACCCACGCCGTATTAGTGATAGGCTTGTATGGGCTGTTAGATCCAACGACCTAACTCATTGAG
The DNA here is from genome assembly GCA_002080005.1 of Gigantidas platifrons. NCBI lineage: Eukaryota > Metazoa > Mollusca > Bivalvia > Mytilida > Modiolidae > Gigantidas > Gigantidas platifrons. Next base: position 143,829 of record MJUT01000488.1, read on the forward strand.
CCCCCCGAGCCCCTAAATTTTGATAGAATATGTCTAGAACGCAAAAGTGAGCTATGATAAAATTTGTCTCGAATGCAACATTAAGTTATGATAATTGACAGTATGTCACCTGGCAACATTTAAGCCAATCCAATTATGTATTCTAAATCATCATAAAATAAAAATCTTGAAGTTCCTCTATTTTTGCCTTAAGCGCATCGGTGGTGTAATAGATAGCGAGCTCGCCTCGAGTGTGATAGATCATGGGTTCGAGCCCCGGTCTTGTCAAACCAAAGACTATAAAATTGGTATGTGTTGCTTCTCCGTTAAGCACGCAGCATTAAGAAGAAATAGCAATCTAATTAAAATTAGATCCACACATTTACTCCCTATTTTCTATCACACGCGGCGACCAAAAAAAACGATAGAAAATAGGGAGAATTTGATCTACACACTTGCTCTCTATTTTCTATCACATGCGGCGACCAAAAAAAAAAAACGATAGAAAATGGGGAGCATTAGATCTACGCACTTGCTTCCTATTTTCTATCACATGCGGCGACCCAAAAAAACCCATAGAAAATTAGGACCAAGTGTGTAAATCTAATTTTGATTAAATTGGAAGAAATAGCAGAATGAGAATAATGAGTTCAAGTGGAACGACATGTCTATCCTGTGTCTGTTGTTTCTGTCAGCTAACACTATAAAAATCAAACTAAGCGTGTTGGTCTAGTATAAAGTGGACCCCATCATCATCTCATTGAAAATTAACTTGTTCTCGCGATGATATGGCTGAAAAATGACTGAGTTTGTGTTAAACAACAATCACTCATTCAATTACTCACTATTATTGCCTCTATTATTTTATCTCTATTTACAGATGGGTGACAATACAGTTGAGGAAGAGTTTTAAATTATAGAATTCAAGATTAATTTTCAGTACACGGACTATACAAAATATTTTGACTAAAAGGTCCTTTTTAAATGTAAAAGTCAATAATATGAACTTATAAATAAACAAATATTTTTAATACTTTCATGCTTTATATTTTCTTGTTTTTGTTTTTCTTTGATTTTGCTTTTTGTTTTTATTAGTACAGGACTATAAACCTTATTGGACTAAATCGTCTTTTATGTAAAAGTTAGTAATATGAACCTTTTCTGTATAAATAAAATTAGTTCTAATAATTTCAGGCGTACTGTTTTTTTGTTTTTTGTTTTTTTTTTTAATATAAATATTTGACAAAACAAGACTCATGTAAATACAGCTTGAAGATACCAAAGGTGTTATCAGAGGCACTAATTCTAAGAGGGCCAGACAATGTAATAACAAGGGACAAAATGGCAGAGAGTGATCTACAAAAGTATAAACGTTAGATTAAACCGAAGGGTCAATACTGGCAGCATTAGGTACACGAGACACAGGACAAAGACAAACAAAAAAACACAACACAAAAAACTAATGAGCAACACAGACGCCACCAACAAACTGAGGGTAAACCCCGGTGCTCGGGACTGGTAAATAGTTCATGTAAGGGTCATGTCGGTGATAAAAGAAAGAAAATATCTGATGAAAAGGAAAATATTAAGTATAAGTCTTTACAACAAAAGAGATGATTTCAATTTTCCCATTGTGCACTTTCCATTTATATATTCAGCAACATTCCAGCAACACCTGCATATGGAGTATATATGTCCTTTTTCTTTTGGCCATTGTGTTGTCTGTCCTTCTTCGATATTACGGATTCTGATTATCCCTTTGGTATCTCCAAATTCTTCTCATTTGTGATATGGATATTTCGTCAACCAAATAGTGATGTCGACCGTAGAACTGAACAAAGGGCCAATAATAACAAATGTGTTGTGAAGTGTAAACGCTGGTGATACTGGTGATACTGGTGATATTGGTGATACTGGTGATACTGGTGATACTGGTGATACTGGAATGTTGCTGCACAGAAATCTAAAGATTGAGCAACACGAACCCCACAATAAGCAAAGTGTAAAACAAAGAGCCTAAATGGTATATGCTAGGTTTATGGTATTTCACGCCACTTTAAACAATATTTCAGTTATATCCATTTGGGTTACTTGTTCGCAAAAAGTTTTCACATTTTCAGCTTTCCAATCTGTCGATTTTAAGCGTAACTAATGAATTTAGTACCATGAATAAAACCACAAACTGTTCCGCTTGATTTGACTTGATTTTATTTGATTTATGTTTAACGCAACTTTCAGCAATATTTCAGCTATATCATAGCGACTAGTTTTAATGGTGGAAGAAGCCGGAGTACCCGAAAAGAACCACAGTCCATGGGTAAGCAACTGGTAAACTTTATCACTTACGGCTTCGAGTCGAGTGCGCCCTTTTTGGAAATTTCCAAAGCCGTGCACGAACCCACGCCATATTCATGATTGGCTGGTATGAGTTATTAGGTAATCCAACTACCTAACTCATTGAGTCACCCGGGTTCACAAACTGTTCGGTGATAATTGCACTTCAAGCTAATTTTAATTGGTTCCGTCATTAATTATAAATGATATTCATTATTAATGGAAATATGATTTCGTTTCTCATATGTTAGTGGTGTTGGATGTCAAAATAGACCACGAAATTTGATTCTTATAATTATTTCTGTCATCACGGACTTCCATTTGGAATATATAGATTTCACTTTCAAAACAAACTTCCAAATGAATTAATAATGTCCTCATGTTTCACACTATTCGAACACCTCCGTATATTGCACTTCATGTATAGTTATATTTATAGATAAATGGGTCGAATATATGTTTTCATTAGATACATTTATTATCGACAGATGTGGTTCCCAAATAATGTAATTATTAATAAAAACAAAGGTTCTCCTCCCTCAGACATAAGTGATATTAACCGGTATTGACTATCCCTCCTCCCTCAGACATAAGTGATATTAACCGATATTGGCTATCCTGTTAAAGAAAAGTTTGAAGATACCAAAGGGGTAATCAGAATCCGCCCATCACCCGCCGCCTGGCGCCCATCACCCGCCGTCCGCCGCCCGCCTCCCGCCAAACCAAATCTCGAGACGGGCGTATAAAAAGTCATCATATACATAAAACTACAAAAATCTACATAATGTATAAAACATGTCTTAAAGTAAAATACAGACAATAGTTAAATACAAACATACATGATTTAGACAATATAGGTATGGTGTCTTTTTATATGAGATTTATTTGGATGAGGCTCTGTCGAGTAGTCCCCCTGTTTCGTGTCGAATACAAATAAATCTCATATAAAAAGACATCATACCTATATTGTTTTTATACTGCAATACTATAATTTTTTATCACTGTTTTCTATATAAAAAAAATAATTAAAATTCGCATTCCCCGTCATGGGCCCCTTTTAAAAATGCTTTATACAGGACATTGTCCAGTATAAAGCAAAAGTTTATACGACCCTCTTTATCAATGCTGTAAAGTTACCAATTGCAGTATAAAAATAAAACAAGTGTTATCTAAAAAAAATAATAGAAAAATGAAACACGAGTTAAGTCATAAAACATTTGATTGTGCTAAAGTGATACTTCTTTCATAGTAAGACTTCTTTAAAATATTTCTTCCAGTTACATCTAAATACATGACTTCAATTTCATTTATAGAAAGATCACAATCTCCAATTAACAACTTAATTTTTATATAATTATGTAGGTCCACAAAATCAAGTTCCACAGTGTTAAACGAGATATCATTTAAAAGAGGCATTCTTATTTTTTTCTAATGCAGGACATAACAAGAAGGAATGACTTAAATCTTCTACTTCATTACCGTCTCATAGCGAGCATTTGTTACTGTTTTTTAAACTCATTTTGCTTAATAAATTATTCAAACACAGCGAATTGGTTCGACAAGGAAGCTTAAGTGTAGATCCCTCACAATCTCTCATATCTTCGAGATATGGTTGCTTTCCTTTGTGTATATAGAAGGTAATATAGTCTCAGATTTAACGATCTTGCATATTTCACGATGCTTTATTCTTTTTCTCATCCCTGTTTACCGTGTCAATGTTTGTTTACTTTTGTAAACCTAACATTACCTCCCCTTGACCAAATTCAAAGAAAAGTTGTTCCGAAAATTGCGAAATGTGAGTAAAATAAATTTTCATAGGTATTTATCGCTGTTGTAGTAGCATTTAAGGATATGCTCTATATATTTTGTTATGAAATACATTTAAAATACTGTCAATACACAGATGCATATCGATATATACACAATTTTCTTCAGCAATGGAAAATAATTTTTCGGGAAAACGCTCGTGCAGTCTGGCTTACCCAGAATCCTGGATAAGATAGAAACATATTGTTACCTAAATTAACGGACTACTTTATCAAAGAGGTGGGAACAACGGATCTGAACATTGTTAAAAACATATGACATGAACAAACTTTTTTTTTAAATTCGTCATAGTTTTTGGTATATCTTTGTCAAGTTTTTAGCACACTTGAAAGTCTATCTGAAATCAGGTTGACTTAAAATTATACCAGGTATCTGACCTCCCGTGCTACTGGTTCCATTAAATGATGATGACGAATCTGTAAATGTTACCGATCAATCATCGTATATTTTTACAACTGCTTGGAGATCTTTTCCACAGAAGCAGTTGTTACCCTTCATATTTAATTATATCGTGTACCTAATATTTTTCGAGATTCGTAGCGGTTTATCAAGGTTTATTGGATAATAATATTTTCCCTCCACAGAACTGAGCTTTGTGTTTGTCGAGCCTAGAAGAGTATGACCATTTAAGATGTTGATGTTGACCTCATGCTGTCCAGAATATTGATTTGACCCAAATACAAAGATCCCGTAAATGTAACAGTCAACATTAGTAGTGAAATCAAGACAGTCGTCTGCTCCATCCTGATTCCACGAAATATGTTCGTTCAAATACGATATACATCTCCAAATATTCAGCATAGAATTAGAAAGCCGCATATTTGTTGGAAACTTATAGATCACAAAAGACTGATATATTTCCACCTTTTCCTCCAATGTAAGCACGTTCTTTGTAGAAACATTGTTAGTAAAATATTTGCGTTTCATGATTGGGAATCTTTTAAGGTATATCAAATCTCCCAAGACCTTTCGCCATTGTTCATCATTACCAGTTACGTGCTGTTCTTTGGTGGCAGTTACGTGTTGTTTTTCCTCCACTGTTGTTCCGTCCACTGTATCATTTTTTGATAAATTATATCTTCTGTGCACCTTAATTTGTCGGACTCGATAATTAATTTAACACATCCCTAGGACAGGCTCAGAAGACTGGTTGATTCAAGAAAAGATTTTCCATGAGAAAATATAAATTGAAGGACATCTGTTTGTAAATCTTCTAAATGAAAGGTGTGTGCTATATGTAAAACCACACAGGCATACTCTTCATTGATGTTTGCTGTTAAGAACTTCTTGCATTCATTCTTGATAACATCAAGCATGTATTTCTCAGAGGCGTACATTAATCCATTGACATTGCCCATTCTTACCTCTATATTGTCTGTGTAAATATACCTTAAATAATAATAACAAATGTCTATTAACATTGACTGTTCTTCCCTCTAGCAATCTTCTGTATGTAAGGGTTAACATTGACTGTTCTTACCTCTAACAATCTTCTGTATGTAAGGGTTAACATTGACTGTTCTTACCTCTAACAATCTTCTGTATGTAAGGATTAACATTGACTGTTCTTACCTCTAACAATCTTTTGTATGTAAGGGTTAACATTGACTGTTCTTACCTCTAACAATCTTCTGTATGTAAGGATTAACATTGACTGTTCTTACCTCTAACAATCGTCTGTATGTAAGGGTTAACATTGACTCTTCTTACCTCTAACAATCGTCTGTATGTAAGGGTTCACATGGACTCTTCTTACCGCTAACAATCTTCTGTATGTAATGGTTAACATTGACTGTTCTTACCTCTAACAATCTTCTGTATGTAAGGATTAACATTGACTGTTCTTACCTCTAACAATCGTCTGTATGTAAGGGTTAACATGGACTCTTCTTACCGCTAACAATCTTCTGTATGTAAGGGTTAACATTGACAGTTCTTACCTATAACAATCTTCTGTATGTAAGGATCAACATTGACTCTTCTTACCTCTAACAATCTTATGTATGTAAGGGTTAACATTGACTGTTCTTACCTCTAACAATCTTATGTTTGTAAGGGTTAACATTGACTGTTCTTACCTCTAACAATCTTATGTATGTAAGGGTTAACATTGATTGTTCTTACCTCTAACAATCTTATGTTTGTAAGGGTTAACATTGACTGTTCTTACATCTAACAATCTTCTGTATGTAAGGGTTAACATTGACTGTTCTTACCTCTAACAATCGTCTGTTTGTAAGGGTTGACATTGACTGTTCTTGCATCTAACAATCTTCTGTATGTAAGGGTTAACATTGACTGTTCTCACCTCTAACAATTTTCTGTAAGGGTTGGCATTTTACTCACATGTGGAAAACACATGACCAGACCATTCTCCAAAAGGTGGTTTGGGACCATAAAACTTGTTTAACCACGTCATTATTTTTCATGGAAATAACTGTAGCAAGCCGGGGACGTGCGCGGTCATGTGTTTGTGTGATTTAGTTGTATCGATTTAGCTTTTTTCGATATTTGACTTTCGAACTGTTCACAGTGTGGTATTTCTCATTTATTATTTTGTTCTTCTGGAAATCAAATGGTATATCAAATATCATATATCTACTAACGTTAACATGTCGTTAAACACATCAGCTTCAATATCTGGTGTGGATACAACTCCCTTTTCTGCCATTGGTCCATTAAACATACTGTAGAATACGGGACTAGCACTCGCCAACATAAACTTGTGGGATTTTATTGGTATTTGAGTAGATCCTACACGGAATGTCACGTCACACATTAGCTAGTGGTTTAACATATGGTACAAACGATCAGGCAATGTCTTTCCAATCTGCCAGTCATCAGCCATAGTGGTAATTGGTTTCTCTACAAGTATCAATATGATGAAATTAAAAGCAATTGATGACAATTAGTTATGCTCTAAAAAAGACAATACCAGAGCAGAGTACTAAGGTCAGTAGACGAACGCAGAATATCCAAGCCAGGAGACGAACACAGAGCACCCATGACAGAAGACGAACGGAAATAAACTATAAATGTCAAATTTCAGGATGAACAAAACAATATATGTTATCCTTGCACGAGGTAATATAAGAAGAGTTTAAAGATAACAAAGAGGTAATCATAATCCGTATATCGAAGAACAGACAACGCAATGGCCAAAAGAAAAGGTACAAAAGGACAAACAACTATCGAGAAAGCATACACATAAAGCTAAAGATCGAGTAACACGAACCCCACTAAAAACCAGAGGTGAACTCGGGTGTTCCGGAAAGATAAGCAGTTCCTCCTCCACTAGTGACACCGTCGTGTTAATCCAAGGGCGTAGTCAGAATACTTGCGAAATATAGGCACAAGCTGTTTCAGCGATTGGTCTGGTGCATTTAAGGCTCACAGTGGTTCCATGACAGAGTCCTGGTAAAAGCTCCAGGGACGATGTCCCCTAATCCGGAAACCTAACACGTTTACAATAGAAAGAATGACATTTTTGATCAATTTGAAAGTGCTTTTAACAACATAAAATTCATATCATTTTGTTCCTTTTTGACAATACCACTACGGACTACCTAGAACTTTAACACCCTTGTCTACCCAGATAGATCTATCGCGGACGGATGGATGGTCATGTTACTTTATACCCTTCGGAACATTAATGTCGAAAGGGATAATACAATACATGTAAGGTAGGTAGCTCCCTTTTCTGCCATTGGTCCCTCAAACATACTGTAGAATACGGGACTAGCACTCGCCAACATAAACTTGTGGGATTTGATTGGTGTTTTTGTACATCCTACACGGAATGTCACGTCACACATTAGCTGGTGGTTTAACATATAGTACAATCGATCAGACAATGTCTGTCCAAGCTGCCAGTCATCCGCCATAGAGGTAATTGGTTTCTCTACAAGTATCTGAACGCAATTGATGACAGTTAGTTACGTTCTAAAAAAACATTACTAGCACAGAGTACTAAGAACAGTAGACAAACGCAGAATATTCAAGTCAGGAGACGAACGCAAAGCAACCATGACAGAAGACGAACGTAGAGTACCCATGACAGAAGACGAACGTAGAGTACCCTTGACAGAAGACGAACGTAAATATACTATAAAAGTCAAATTTCAGGATGAAAAAAAAATATATGTTATCCTTGCACGAGGTAATATAAGAAGAGTTTGAAGATACCAAAGAGGTAATCAGAATCCGTATATCGAAGAAAAACAGACAACACAATGGTCAAAAGAAAAAGTGCAAAGGACAAACAATGATCTACAAAACATACACATAATGCTAAAGATCGAGTAACACGAACTCCACTAAAAACCGGAAGTGAACTCGGGTGCTCCGGAAGGATAAACAGTTTTTGCTCCACTAGTGACACTGTAGTGTTAATCCAGGGGCTTAGCCAGAATAATTGAGAAGCATAGGCACAAGCTGTTTCGGCGAAGAGTCTGGGGCCATTTAAGGCTCGCAGTGGTTCCAGGGCAGAGACCTGGTAAGGGCTCCAGTGGGCGAAGCCCCTCCTCTGGAAACCTAACGGGTTTACAACAGAAAGGATGACGTTTTTGTAAGTGCTTTTTACAACATGGAATTCAGATTATTTTGTTCCTTTTTGACAATACCACTACGAACTAACTAGAACTTTAACACCAATGACTACCCAGATAGATCTATCGCGGACGGATGGATGGTCACGTTACTTTATACCCTTCGAAACTTTAATGCCGAAAGGGATAATAAAATACTTGAATGATAGATAGAGGCTACTTTCTGAACTTTTATTCCTCAAGAATTATTCATTGTTGTTCACTTGTATAAGTTAATGGAAAGTCAAGACGCCGATTCCTTTTGCTGATATTAATCATATCCATGTCGACTTGCTTGCACATTTCTGTGTACATGCATAAGTGATAAGTTGGACAGTCGTTCATTGCTCATAGGCGACCTTTAGTAGGATTTCACACGTCTCATTTCACTGGAAAGATCTTTAGCTTATTGCAGACGACACTGGCATTGTCAGTAAGATGCTGATGATGCTGTGTAGAGCCAGATATAAGGCACGGTTAGTTATATGAAGAGTGTCGAGTGGTCTCTCTGACTTATCATCAACAAGAGCCAACCTGATATCCTCACGGAGAACACCATCCACAAAATCATGGGACTTATCTACATTCGTATTCCAGTCAGGACAGTGGAGCATTGATTTATAAAAAAACATGTCAAATTTAGGCATAGACCCGTCCCTACTTGAGCCTATCGTAGCTACACCCCTGTAATCTAGTTGCAAGCCCGGTGATAAGTCATGAATGAGTAAAGAACCGAGAAGAGCATTCGACAAGTGGAACATTTGTGACACATATATTCTTTAACCAAGTCATGTAAGACCATAAAACTTGCGAAGTGATGACTTCAACTTAACCAACGAAACACATTGACTGACATTCAGACCTCAAAGGACATTGGCCGGTAACAATCATGGTATGGACTGATCTATATCACTACTATTATACCAAGTATATTAGTATATAAAGATTTAGGTCGTATATAGGCATTTTGGGTCATTTAGTGCGATGATTGTGCCTGGTCCTTTTCACGAAGATTAACCTTGTTACAGACTTCATATTACTGGATTAAATGCTTACAAAGTATAAGTAAAATAACATGATAAAAAGAAGTGTAATCCGGTAACCAGTTTGGATCCTTGATTACTTGATAAAGTCACGATATAACTGAAATATTGTTAAAAGTGGCATTAAACACCACAAATCAACATATTTGATAAAGTATACTGCGAAGCTTGAGGATCCGTACTAAAAACAAGCTTAATATCATCGTTCAAGGGAAGATAATTATTTGAAAACTGTATCGATTTGATTCCTGCAATTTCTATATTTGATTTTGTAATTATTCGGACAGTGTGATATTTCTTTCCTTCTTTTTTGTTTCATTTTAATATTTACATCAAATTAAAAAGTTCAAATATTGTTATTTATTCAAACCCCTTCCCCCTCCCCCAACGCAACCTCAATTCCAAAAAAAGAAATAATAAAAAAGTGCATCTTCGATAGCTATTAAAAAGTTCAAATATTGTTAGTAATTTCCCCCTCCCTCCACACAAAAAATGAAATAATATATCAAGTTAATCCCTGTTGGCTTTACATCAAATTAAAAAGTTCAAATATTGTTTTCGTAATCCCCCCACCACACACACAAATGAAATAATAAATAAAGTTAAACTTCGATGGCTTTACCATAGTTTATAAAACATCTGTTCTATTGATATATTTTTGTAACGTCCATGTTTAAAACACAGGGCCTTTGTTGACTAACCACGTGTGTTACTATAGTCTACAATGGATTGTGTTATATAACTTTATTTCTCATAACCTTTGTTAATACAATGGTATTCAGATATGAAAACTGTATCGATTTAATCATATATTTTTTTTATATTAGATTTAGGAATTGTTCTGACAGTGAAACATTTCTCTTTCTTTTTTGTTTCATTTTAATGTTTACATCAAATGAAAAAGTTCAAATATTGATATTCATTCAACCCACCCCACCCAACGCAACCACAACCCCAAAAAA
>MJUT01000488.1:154623-165256 GCA_002080005.1 Gigantidas platifrons
CAAAATGAAATAATAAATCGAGTTAATCTTTGATGGCTTTACATCAAATTAAAAAGTTCAAATATTGTTAGTAATCCCCCCATCACCCACACAAATGAAATAATAAATAAAGTTAAGCTTCGATGGCTTTACCATAGTTTATAAAACATCTGTTCTATTGATATATTTTTGTAACGTCAAGGTTTAAAGCATAGGGCCATTGTTAACTATCCACGTGTGTTACCATTATCTACAATGGATTGTGTTATGTCTTTATTTCTCATACCCTTTGTTAATACAATGGTATACAGATAACATATCTACATACAACAATACATATTTAACAAAACAACTATGTACAATATACAAAATCTTCAAATCTTCAAACCATTTACCTTGAAAAAAATATATACGAGATGAAAATTCTGTGCGTCGCGATCAGAAATTACGAGATTCAGTGTAACGTACTTCTACTTCATATGAGGCAGGGCCTATGAGGGAGGGGGGCTCAGAAATTACATCAGTCCGGGACCGGAGAGCCAAGAAAGGGCTTTTGAATCTATGAGAGGGCCCAATAACCTTAGCCATTGACGTTTTATTTTTATTTTTCCATTATTTAGGGGGTATATTCAACTATTTTTAGCTTATTATGGTTATGTAAAAAATAAGGGTAATAGCAAAATTACCGAAAACCGAACAATCTTCCAAAGGGAAAGGCAAAAATCATAAGTCAACAAACAGGCAAAATCATTCAACAACCGGAAAACTGGGAAAACAGCAAAGGCCCTTACTTGGTACGTGGTGGATTGAATCGGATTTTCCGGCGCCAAACCTCTCGCTTCCATTACGGTTAAAAGGTTCCGGTTGTCACTATGGCAGCATTTTTAACAATACTTGGACAAAATAGTTATAATAGTAATCAACGCAGTATTTTATGAACATCCATCGTATATTATCGTCACTGTAAAATTTACTTAGACTCCTGAATTCTAGTTGTCGATCATAGCTCACATTTATGAAAGGTTACGAGTGGTTTTATTATACCTGAAATCCTTTACTTTGAGAAAAGTCTCAGTGTGTCCCCGTGGCCCAAAAGCAGTCTTATTTCTCCTTGCAAAATTTCTCTTGGAGGCCCTTATTATGGCTCATAAGAATCCGCCTTCAAAAAATTCAAGGTTTCGTCAAGTAATAGAGAGGTAGGGAGGTCAAGCCAAAAATTGAAATGCTAAAAAATCATCAAATTATAATTCAGAAGTACTACGCTTCCAATCCTATTATTAACAAATGTGTTATATGTAGTTAGTTTTCATAGTTTAGCCATTTCTATTATATATTTATTTGTACTTACAGTTTTGTACAAAGATCTATCGACTTCACAGCGTTTTTACCTAAAATTAAAGTAGAATTCAAACCGAGATTTCCAAAAATTCATACATGACTATTTTTAGTTGATAATCATTAGTTAAACTTTATGTCATGTGATATACACGTGTTAATTTAAAATATCTATAATTAGATCAAATGAATTAGATAACAATAAGGACTGGGTTGTACAACCTTCGATTAAATTTAAGTGTCCATTAAAACTTAATAGACTCTAAAACTATACATTAATTTAATTTGCACTTAAAGTGCTCTACATTAGGCACTTGTTTATATTTTTAAATTGTATCTCTTTGTCATTTATTCAGAACCAGCGACCTGGGGCAAGCAACTGATAAAATTTATGTCTTCAGCTGAGAGTCGAGTACACCCGCTATGTAATGTACAAAGCCGCGCGGGAACTCACGCTGTATTGGTGATGGGCTTATTTGTGTTGTTAGGTAATCCATTGAGCCATCCGTCGGGTTACTCTCGTTACAGTATAACATGTAAGACATAAATGAGGAAAGGACCGATATGTGATTACGACCAGTGGAACATATCTGTGGCCATTGGTAGCACAGATATTCTTGTTATGACACCAATAGAACGTAGTGAATTAATACAAATGAAGGATTTCTGAAAGTGCCGTTTTGCAATAAGGATCCTTATATCCATGATGAATGGCATAATTCATAAACATAGGAAAAAGTACTTGATTGATTGATTGATTGATTGATTGATTGATTGATTGATTGATTGACTGATTGATTGATTGATTGATTGATTGATTGATTGATTGATTGATTGATTGAATGTAACTCATTATGGTAAGTCTAAAGAAATGATATAAAAAGTTTCAATTCTAGTTTCTATATTTGACCATTTCTACTGCCCTCATGATAGTAGTAATCTAATCGGCGGTGTAAAGGTTAGCGTGCTCGACTTGTGTGTGCTACATCGTAGGTTCGTGCCGAGGTCGAGTCACATTCCTTCTGCCCTCATGATAGTGGTAATCTAATCGGTGGTGTAACGGTTAGCGTGCTCGACTTGTGAGTGTTAGATCATAGGTTCGAGCCGCGGTCGAGTTAAACCGATGCCTATAACACTTATGTGTTTGCTGCTTTTACGCCGAAGAAGCAACATTAAAGAATGAACGTAAATACTGTTGGCTCGGAATCAGTATAATGTATCTAAGTGGAACGACATCTCTACATTTGGAGTGTTGAATCACTGTCTCCCACACCCATGTCTAAATAGTACAAACATTAGTGAGATTTATTGTTTAGCGTCAATTGATGAATGTTCTACCTTTATCATCGAGAGTTACTTTTTGATGAGATGGTAAAGTATGTCATTGTATTTTACTAGACCAACAAATTGAATTGTAATTTAGTATTGCTAGCTCAGTGAAAAAACAGTTCACATGTAGATATATCTGTCGTTCTACTCAGACAAAGCATCATGACCTCAAGGAACAAGTCTACTTCTTACACCTTGATAATGTGTGCTATGTTTAAAAACAACCCGATCATCACAGATTTGTCTTTCGTACAGTGTGGGATTGGTAACACATTTCTCCATGCGTTATAGAGTACATTCCATACATGTTTGCTGCAAAGTTTTGGTTCATTTGGCCAAGCGGTTTCAGAAGAGAAGGTTTTTTTAGAAATCTACCACCGAGAAATAAGAATTGAATGTGACGGCCATGTCTGTTAAAGGATCGAGACGAAATGAACAATCTAAATACAGGACCTTCCATTGATGATTCCTACCAATTCTCTGTTCATTTAGCTTAGTGGTTTCAGATGAGAATATTAAGACGTTTAAAGTTTACAGACGACCGACGACAGACGAAAGACATTTGGGCAAGTAGTTTCATAGGTAAATATTTCTAAAACTCGAACAAAAATAAACAAGAATTGCCTGTGGCGGAAATGTTCGTTAACGGATAGGGAAGAAATGAGCAGTATTTATAAAGGACCTTCCATAGATGCTTCCTACCAAGTTTTCTTTCATTTTGCTAAGATTTTTCAGGGGAGAAGACATTTGATAAATTGACAAATCAGAAACAAGAATTGCCTACAGTGACCATATTTGTTAAAGGATCGGAACGAAATGACACAATCATTATAGAGGACCTTGTTTAGGTGCTTTCTGCAAACTTTCGGTTCATTTGGCTAAGTGGTTGCCCTGGAGAAGATTTAAGTGTTAAAAGTTAACTAATAGCCGATGACAGACGGACGACGCACGTCAAGTGATTGCAAAGGCAAACGGTCAGGTGAGCCAAAATGATGAGCTTCATGGACTTTACCAAAATACCAGGAGTGAACCCAGGTACTCGCGAAGGGTAATCAGTGTATATTACTTATAAGAAATATGTCGTGTTAGCACATGTCTTGCTAGCCTACACAGTCAAACTGTCAATGCAGTCACCTCTATTAAGCAGTCACCTGTACTAAAAGGTCACATTTTTCTTGTCCTGTCCTGTGAATTTAATTTCTTTTAAAAGGTCACCTATCTTATAAGGCCACCTTTTCTTTGTCCCAAAGGTGACCTCTTAATACAGGTTTGACTTAGATATACCATATTTCTTCAAGACTGTTGAGTGAAAACACGGGTATTTTTACCTTTAATATCAAGGAAGAAAAATATAATTTCGATTGAAATATTTTGCATCAGTTGTAATTAATGTTCTATTTATTTTGCATGTTCATTTTTGTTTTATATTATAAATAAATTAGTATCTTGTAAAAATGATTCTCGGTTAGTTCCAATTGATGATGTCGTTTTCACAGGAATGGATTAACCATTTGGCAAAATAAGCACGTGCTTAGGGCATCAGGAAGCAAGGGGACACCAAACGATACGACCATAAGGTTATTTATTTTATCATCCACGTATTATGCTCAAAAACACACCAAATATAAAAAAATAAATGTAGGAAAAATGAAATAAAACATTAGGCATTTGACATTATGCCAGTGGAAGGTGCACTGTTTTATTGTTTATGAGTGAGTGAGTGTTGCTTAATGCCAACTCAGTATTTTTTCAGCTATATCATCAGCTAATTTTTAATGAAATGACGACGAGGTCAACTTTGTACAAGACCAACTCACTGAGTTGGATTTTTATAGTTTTATAGTGTTAGCTCACTGAAGCAACAGTCCACGAATAGATATGTTACCCCACTCTGACACATTATCCCGATTCCGAGCCAACCAGGTTCTGTTCTTTCTCCTTAGAAATGCGTGCTTAGCGGAGAAGCAACAAATACAAATTTTAAAGTCTTTGGTTTGACCCGATCGGGGCTCGAACCCACGATCTGTCGTACCCGAGCAGTGCACGCTAACAATTACATTACCGATGCGGTTTTATTTTTTATGATCGCACAATAAAGATATTTAGGGTCTAATATCGGGATAAGTGGAAAATCGTGAAATCTGAGACCCCAAATGGAAAGATTTAAATCGTATTTTCAGATTTAACGATCTTGGATATTTCACGGTGTTTGTTTTTTTTCTCACCCCTTTCTATAGTGTCAATGTTTGCTTACTTTTTGTAAATACAACATTACCTCCCCTTGACCAAATTCCCAGAAAAGTAGTTCCGAAATATGGAAAATGTGGGTAAACTAATTTTTATAGGTATTTGTCGCTGTTGTAGTAGCACTTAAGGATACGCTCTATATATGTTATTATGAAATACATTTAAAATGGGCCCTGGTGCCTCAATGAGTTAGGTCATTAGATCAAACAACCCAAACAAGCCTATCACCAATAGGGCGTTGGTTTCCGTCCGTCTTTCTAAATTACAAAAATATGTGCACTCGACTCGCAGCCGCAAGTGAAAAAGTTTACCAGTTGATTGCCCATGGTCGGTGGTTCTCTTCGTGTACTCCAGCTTTCTCCACCACTAAAACTGGTCGGCATGATATAGCTGAAATATTGTTGAAAGTGGCGTTAAAACACTAAAAATCAAAATGAAATCATTTAAAATACTGTCAAGAAATGGATATGTATCGATAAATCAACAACTTACTTCAGCATTGGGAAAGCAATTTTGTGGGAAAACGCTTGTGTAGCTTGGCTTAGCAAGGATCCTAGCTAAGATAGAAACATCTTTGTTGCCTAAACTAACGGACTATGTTATTCAAGAGGTTGGAACCACTGATCTTAACATGGCTAAAACTATATGACATGAACACATTTTTTACAACACTTCATAGTATTTTATTATATCTTTGTCACATCTTAGCACACTATTGAAAGTCTATCTGTAATAAGATCGACTTAAAATTATACCAGGAATCTGACCCCCTATACTATTGGTTCTATATGGTGATAATGCCGAATCTGTAAATGTAACAGTTGAACCATTGTCTATGTTTACAATTGTTTTATAACCTGTACCACCGAAGCAGGAATTACCCTTCATATTTAATTGTATCGTGTACCTAATATTCTTCAAGATTCGTAGCGGTTTAGCAAGGTTTATTGGATAATATTGCTTTCCCTCCACAGAATTGAGCTTTGTACTTAACGAATCGACAACAGCAGAACCATTTAATATGTTGATATTCACCACATGTTCTCCAGAATATTGCTTTGATCCAAATACAATGATCCCGTAAATGTAACAGTCAAAATTAGTGGTGAAATCAAGACAGTCGTCTTCTCCATCCTGATTGCACGAAATATTTTCGTTCAAATAGGATTCACATCTCCATACCTTTAGCTTAGCATTATAAAGCCGCACATGTGTTGGAAACGTATTGATCACTTTGCCATCAAAAGACTGGTATATTTCCACCTTTTCCTCCAATGTAAGCACGTTCTTTGTAGAAACATTGCTACTAAAATATTTGCGTTTCATGATTGGGAATCGTATAAGGTATATCAAATCTCCCAAGACCTTTCGTAATTGTTCATCATTAGGAATCACTTGTTGTTCTTTGCTTGCAGATACGTGTTGTTCTTTCATACACTGTTGTTCCGCCCACTGTATCATTTTTTGATCAACAATATCTTCTGTGCATAGCAACTTATCTGACTCAATAATTAATGTAATACACCCCGATGACAGGCTCAGAAAACTGATTGATTCAAGACAAGATTGTCCATGAGAAAATATAAATTGAAGGGCTTCTGTTTGTAAATCTTCTAAATGAAAGGTGTGTGCTATCAGTAAAACCACACAGGCATACTCTTCATTGATGTTTGCTGCTAAGAACTTATCGCATTCATTCTTGATAACGTCAAGCATGTACTTCTCAGAGGCGTACATTAATCCGTTGACATTGTCCGTTCTTACCTCTATATTATCTGTGTAGATATACCTTAAATAATAATAACAAATATTATATTTTAGAACTAGATTTCACTTATTATTATAAATTCAATATGTTTCGCTATTTGTTTCGATTCTAGCTTCACTTGCCACGCCCACTAAGAAATATAACGTTTGAAATTCCTGCGCCTGAGTTATATTTACCGGTGACGATTTCCGATTTAAACCAAACGACGAAAGTATAAACGTTCGCAAACTATATTTAATTTTAATAACAGTACATGTTCTGTTAATGTTTATTATCTGAACTGTTAGATTAATTGAAATTTCTTGCTGTTTGTCTCAACTTACACTTATTAATACTTTTTTAGTTTTGATTGATTATTTTACAATCAAAATATAATATAACAAATATTCGATGTGACTGTGGTCAATATACAAACACATTTTCCCTCGGTACCTTGAATTGGCGTCGGCAATATAACACACCCATCCAATTCAAGATATTCTTGTATATTGACCACAATCAAATGGAATATTCGCATATTCAGATATTGTATTTTCTGATTGACTGACGTCGTAGTAACATTCTTTGATAAAACGTTATATTCACCTCACGCGAGGTGAATGTAACATTTATTCACCTGCAGCGACGTAACGTGCATGTAAAATGTGTCATATAATTAAACAATTAATGACTTTCAATTCGATAGATACCAGGATTTATTAACCCAATAATAATATATTTACGTTAGCCTCTGGCCTCGGTAAATATAATATTATTGGGTTAATCAATCCTTGTAACCACCTAACTGTATAATATATGTTAACATTGGCCGTTCTTGGCTCTAACAATCTTCTGTATGTAAGGGTTGATATTTTACTCAAATGTGAAAAATATTTACATTTCCAGATCATTTCACTGAGAGAGGTGGTTTGGGCCCATAAAACTAGCATAACCCCGCCATATATTTTACCAAGCAGGGAAAGTGTGCGGTCGATTACATGTGTCTTAGGAGTACAAATGTACCCATTTGCTTCTTTAGATATTTGATTTTCGAATTGTTCACAGAGTGGCATTTTTTACTTTTATTGTGTTCTTCTAGAAATCAAATGCAATATATATGTCATATATCTACTTACGTTAACATGTCGTTAAAGACCTCAGCTTCAATATCAGGTATGGATACAGCTCCCTTTTCTGCCATTGGTCCCTCAAACATACTGTAGAATACGGGACTAGCACTCGCCAACATAAACTTGTGGGATTTGATCGGTGTTTTTGTACATCCTACACGGAATGTCACGTCACACATTAGCTGGTGGTTTAACATATAGTACAATCGATCAGACAATGTCTGTCCAAGCTGCCAGTCATTCGCCATAGTGGTAATTGGTTTCTCTACAAGTATCTGAACGCAATTGATGACAATTAGTTACGCTCTAAAAAAGACAATACCAGCACAGAGTACTAAGGTCAGTAGACAAACGCAGAATATTCAAGTCAGGAGACGAACGCAGAGCACCACCCATGACAAAAGAGGGACGTAGAGTACCCATGACAGAATACGAACGTAAATAAACTATAAAAGTCAAATTTCAGGATGAACAAAACAAGATATGTTATCCCTGCATGATGTAATATAAGAAGAGTTTGAAGATACCAAAGGGATAATCAGAATCCGTATATATAAAAAGAACAGACAACACAATGGCCAAAAGAAAAAGTACAAAAGGACAAACAATGATCCACAAAACATACACATAAAACTAAAGATCAAGTAACACGAACTCCACTAAAAACCGGAAGTGAACTCGGGTGCTCCGGAAGGGTAAACAGTTTCTGCTCCACTAGTGACACTGTAGTGTTAATCCAGGGCCTTAGCCAGAATAATTGAGAAGTATATGCACAAGCTGTTTCGGTGAAGAGTCTGGGGCCATTTAAGGCTCGAAAAGTGGTTCCAGGGCAGAGTCCTGGTAAGGGCTCCAGTGGGCGAAGCCTCCTCCGGAAACCTAACGGGTTTACAACAGAAAGCATGACGTTTTTAGAAGTGCTTTTAACAACATGGAATTCAGATTATTTTGTTCCTTTTTGACAATACCACTACGAACTAACTAGAACTTTAACACCCATGACTACCCAGATAGATCTATCGCGGACGGATGGATGGTCATGTTACTTTATATCCTTCGAAACTTTAATGCCGAAAGGGATAATAAAATACATGAATGATAGATAAAGGCTACTTTCTGAACTTTTATTCATCATTAATTATTCATTGTTGTTCACTTGAATAAGTTTATGAAAAGACAAGACGCCGATTCCTTCTGCTAACAAAGTCATCAATAATCATATCCAAGTCGACTTGCACATGTATATGTATAAGTATAATCGACCTTAAGTATGATTTCACGCGTCCCATTGCACTGAAAATATATCTTGCTTATTTCCGACAACACCGGCATTGTCAGTAAGATGTTGATGATGCTGTATATAGCCGAGTATAAGTCACGGTTTGCTGCATGAAGAGTGTCGAGTAGTCTCTCTGGCTTATCATCAACAAGAGCCCACCTGATGTCCCAACGCCCAACCTCATCCACAAATGTCAAATTGATGCATAGGCCTACTTGAACCAAACGTAGCTACACCCCTGTAATCTAGCTACAAGCCCGGTGGTATGCTATAAATGTGGAAAGGACCGGGAAATGCATGCAACAAGTGGAACATATCCGTGGCCATTTGTGACACAGATGTTCCTTTACCAAGTCATGTAAGACCATAAAACTTTCGAAGTGATGACTTCAACTTAACCAACGAAACACATTGAATGACATTCAGACCTCAAACGACAGGGTTTGGTAGCAATAATGGCATGAAATGGCTTATATTCCTACAAGTATACCAAGTATATTAGTATATAGAGATTTGATTCGTAATTAGGCATTTTAGGTCATTTGGTGCGATGATTGTGCCCGGCCCTTGTATCTCAACCATAACAGAACTGTTAAATAAGAAAATAAAAAACACTTTTCACGAAGAATAACCTTGTTACAACCTTCATATTACAGGATTACAGGATTACAAAGTATAAGGAAAACAATGATAAAAATACGTGTAATCCGGTAACCAGTATGGATCCTTGATTACTTGATATAAAGTCACAATATAACTGAAATATTGTTGAAAGTGGCATTAAACACCACACAATCAACTTATTTGATAACTTCTACTGCAAAACTTGAGGTTCTGTATTAAAAAAAGGTTTAAAATCCTCGTTCAAGGGGAGATAATTATATGAAAAGTGTATCGATTTAATCATATACTTTTTATATTAGATTTTGGAATTGTTCTGACAGTGAAACATTTCTCTTTCTTTTTTGTTTCATTTTAATATTTACATCAAATTAAAAAGTTCAAATATTGATATTCATTCAACCCACCCCACCCAACGCAACCACAACCCCAAAAAAGAAGTAATAAAAACAGTGCATTTTCGATAGCTATACATTAGATTAAAAAGTTCAAATATTGTTTGTAATTCCCCTCCCCCCCCCACACACACTCAAAATGAAATAATCAATCGAGTTAATCTTTGATGGCTTTACATCAAATTAAAAAGTTCAAATATTGTTAGTAATCCCCCCATCACCCACACAAATGAAATATTAAATAAAGTTAAGCTTCGATGGCTTTACCATAGTTTATAAAACATCTGTTCTATTGATATATTTTTGTAACGTCCATGTTTAAAGCACAGGGCCTTTGTTGACTATCCACGTGTGTTACTATAGTCTACAATGGATTGTGTTATATCTTTATTTCTCATAACCTTTGTTAATACAATGGTATACAGAAAACATGTCTACATACAACAATACATATTTTACAAAATAGCTATGTACAATATACAAAATCTTCAAATCTTCAAACCATTTACCTTGAAAAAAATATATACGAGATGAAAATTATGTGCATCACGATCAGAAATTTCAAGTACCAGTG
>MJUT01000500.1:55282-68492 GCA_002080005.1 Gigantidas platifrons
CAGTATTTTAAATGTATTTCATAATAAAATACAATGTATTTAATAAATATATGATAAATGTAACTCAACACTACACCTGTGGCTGTGAAAAAAATATTTGAATTTGGTCAAAGGGAGGTACGTTAGTTACTAACAAGGGAGAGCACTCTATTATTTACTCAAAGTAAACAAACATTAACTTGAAAGTCATACACCGTGAAACATGAAAGGTGCACGATAGTTAAATTATTAGCCAGCAGAATAGTATACATACATTAATTTAAAAATACTTATGTAATAGAATCGTGGTTTTATTGGTGAAGCATGGAGAACTGGGGGCAGTTGACATAAACTGTACAGCATGTATTTGCCGGTAAAAGGCACGTGATTTTTTTGTCTTGCACTAGTGCAAGATAAGACAATCTCACATCGCTAAAAATAGGAACTGGTCTGTCTCAAAAGTGAGAAACAAACGTCATGAATTTTACCTGTGAACAGCTGTAAGGCCACACCTATTGTTGTCTTAGTTAAATAAGTTTTCATATATTGTCTATTAATGACAGCAATTTTTACGCTATTTCTGAACAAGATTGGCATGTTTAGCTATCGTCATTAAGAAAAGAGAAACATAAGGCTCACATGGAAATATAATATATCATATAAGATCAGACATAAAACAATATTTATTCTTCATATGAAAGTTTGAAATTATTCAAAATTCATGTCCTTACCAAATATATATATTTCGTGAACATTTGGTAATATCTAACGAATAACCCATGGTTCTGAATGAGAGACATGTGAATATTTGTAGACTGTGCTCATCAACAAAAAATCGTATGAAGTGAAGTTTAAGTCCATATGTTTTGTTTACAGATGATCAAACGGTGTGTACACTGTAATGTGTACACGAATTATTTGTTAGGTTAAGTTTTGTTATGAAGCCGCAACCAAAAGGAATTTATAGCGTCACGACACGATATATTAGACCGACACAGGTCAATATACAATATATGCACCGGCCAACAACTGAAGTCATATATTCTTAGTATGGATAACACCGGACACCAACTGGTACAAGCAGACCTTGTTTAATAAATATAGACATTCTGTCCTTTTCAGGTATAGCTACAAACGGACCTTCAGTTGTTCTGCATACGGCACAAATTCTCGTCTAGTTTTACCAACAGTAACGATTAGAAGTGTAATACATGTAGAAGTTACACCTGAGGGTGGTGATTTATACTGAAAATGTTTCGCCTTTTCTTTGATTTTACCATTACCATCAAAAAACTTGTCTACATTGATTACAAATAATTCCACTTTCAAGAACATACTTTCCTTGATTTTGAAATATTCTATTTGTTTCTCAGTTATTTTCGTGGTTTGGCCTTTTTTATGTTTATGGCATACACAACACTTGATTTTCATTGTTGCTGTAGTAATTACACACGGACATATTTATGTTTTGGTCGACATTTTATGGAATAGATTACTGTTTATGCTTGTAAAGTTTTGCAGAATGTAATTGTAAACAAACTCACGGGAATATGAAGTATGCTTTGATATACCTATAGGACCGGGCATAATACTATAAATATAAACAAGATAAATATAATTCATGCCAATTGGTGTATTTGCTTAGCTTTCATAAAGTCAAGTGCTCACCAATTATTTTATTTTGACCAAAAATATAAAATTTGTAAGCAAAAAATATTACAGTTGTTGACAAGACTCGAACCCATAACAAAAACGACACTTCACTTCGCAATTACATGACATCGACCCATCATACTGATTGAGCTACCAAACTCATACTAATCATGGCGAAATTATATATACATATAGCTCATAGGTAAGTGCCCTGTGCGTTTTTTTTTCTAAAAAGGTTAATTATATATACATATAGCTCATAGGTAAGTGCCCTGTGCGTTTTTTTTTCTAAAAAGGTTACTTTTCTATATCTAGAACCTTGACAACCAAACTCAATTTTTGTGGAAGGTTAAAAGACATATAGACGATTATAAAAAACATACTTCATGTTGGTTGTGGAGGTGCTTCATAGCGGATTCCCTGTTCCAAGTGCCTGAAATCCTTGGAAAATGTATAAATTACGATTTTGTTGGTTTTTCGTGGTAGTTTTTCTCCATTTTAATGACCATAATATATGACAATTGTACACAAAAATGTCGAACAGTATTTTTACTTCTTAAATTCATCATTTAATACCACGTAGTCAATATGTTTGAAATTGGCCCTCCTAGTGAAACAAAATAAGGGGAAAGTGGCCCATCCTCTTTGGTGTGACTCCTATAATATAAAATAATAATTTGGGGTCAAAATTTACACTGTTCAAAAATAGAAACAATATTTATTCAAATATTAAATGTTATGGGTAAATAATGTTTCAGAGTACTTTCTTTTGATCATTGATTTGTTTAGTCATTGTTATTATGAATTACACAAATATATTTAGTATTTATATATATATATTTTTGTTATTCATATTTCAATTACCAAACATCATTGATCATAAGGACGTATTCTGAAGACAAATTAATTTCAATGCAATATATATTGCTTTATTACATAATTGATGTGTTTGAACAATAGCTATAGGAAGTTTATAACTTTTTTGAATACTTATATTATTATGACAGTACGTAAGAACTACAATAGTATTATTTTCGACAATTTATCGTGAGTAAGAAACGGATATATGATAAAAAGAGGAAATGAGGTTTTTGATCATTTGTTTGAGTAAGTATTTGTTTTATATACAATATATTTTAAAGCGTTTGTAGATATCAAAGGGGAAATCAGAGTAGAACATACAATACAATGGCCAAAGGATGAAGGAGAATAGGACAAATAATGATCTTAAAACACTAAGCTGAAAACTAAAGATCGAGCAACAGGAACCCTACTAAGACCCGAGTGCTCCGGAGTGTTGAGCCGTTACATATGCATAACTATGATGATCAGTATTAAAAAAAACAATTGTTATTATTAGTTTTTGGTCCATTGTCATTTTAATTTTTATTTTGCTTTTTATAATTAATGTTAAAAAAACAAGTGTCTGATCTTAGAAAAATATTTACAATCAAAATAAAAGATGTATGCTAATTTATGTATAAATGTGAAATCGCCAAAGAAACAATGTTTAATCCCATAAAAAATATAGCGAACTTCTAATTTTAATTAGATTGTTATAAAGATAATATGTTTACCATTTACCTCTCCCAGTCATTGTCTAATATTATAAAGCTGGATTGCGTGTGTTCTCCGTCTTTTCATTTTCCACATTCTCGCGCAAAACGTCAAATTGTCTAACACTTGTGTATGTCGTCGTCTATTGTCATTCTCTGTCGACTTTCATTGATTTGCGCAAGAGTAAGACGTGGAACAGAAACGGCTACCCTTCTGGAGCACCTGAGTTCATATCCGGTTTTTAGTGTGGGTTCATCTTGCTTGATTTTCTGTGTAGTACTTTGTAGATCGTTGTTTGTCCTTTTGTCCTTTTTCTCTTGACCATTGCGTTGTCTGTCCTTAGATTTAGGGACTCTAATTACCTCTCTGGTATCTTCAAGCTCTTCTTCATTGTTTCTGTTGGAATTATCCAAGTTTGTTTTTCTCTCAGTAGCGTTGTTTTTCAGTGGTATAGTAGTCTTCAACAACGGAATGGCTGACCTTGTTTTTACTCATCCTTCAAGGGAAACTTCGCGATTTTTAACATGTTAGCTAAATATGTTCCTGGTGATATCAAAGTCAGGCGTTCCGTTGTTGTGATAAATATTTCAGGAAAAATTATTCTTATAAACATTTAATCGAATGTATGTCCTTAATGAATCTGTTGAAAGAATAATGTATATTCAATTATCTAAATGATAAATTTCTTATGTCATTTGCCCACTTTGCTTGTTCTCTTATTGCATCATATTCTGATAAAAATGTTAAAATAACATCACATGTTGGATAAAACGACTGAAAGAAAAGTTTGAAGATAGCAATAGGATAATCAGAATCCGTAAATCAAAGTAGGACAGACAATACAATGGCTGAAACAAAAACGACAAAGAGGACGAACAATGATCTACAAAACATTGCATAGAAAATTAAAGACCGAGCAACACGAATCCTACAAAAAACCGGTGGTAAACTCATTTTAAAGGGAAGAGGATGTTTATTATAGTAGTATTATAATTGCCATTTCCTCTTCGATCGCAATTTTATTTTCTTATAGCGAGTTTCCTTTCTCTAACGCCTTTTCCTTTGTTATGTTTTCTAGACTTTCTGAAGATGTATCTCTTCGACATTGTTCATTCTCTATCTCTTCGGTGTTCGGTAATTTTGTTATTACCCTTATTCGTATTTGGTGTCTGTAAAATGTAGCAGATTCAAGGCTATCAGGAGTATTTCTGTCGCTACCACCGTACCCAATTTTACCTTAAGTAGCAGCCCCCTCTCCCTGAAAAAGCCACCATGATAAGACTGGAAAATAACACACTAAGCCATGACTCATTTGAAAACTATGTTTATAACAAAGCAGACGGATAAGTTTACGACAAAAGAGACGAGTTCTATTTTCCACTGGACATGTATATGTACCGCCATTTCTGCAACATTTGCATATGTATATATATATATATATAAATAACATCTGGTTTTTGTCTTCGAATTAAGGAAAGGTTAAGTAAATGTCTTTGATAAAGAGTATCACTAGTCTCCCCTACATAAATAAAGCAGTGGTAACTCTTGCAAAATAATGCAAATACCACATTCGCTGTCGTATAGTTAATCAAATTTTTCACAGATCCTGTTGCATTACATTTTAATTCTGCGAACCACTCAGTCAACGATTATGAAATAGTTGATCTTGAACAAATTTGTGGCGATGATATATATAGACAGACGATAGAAAATTTATGGATAACAAAATTACGGACTTACAAGCCGCACGGAATAAATACAAAAACGTGACGTTCTCGTTCCCGAAAATTTAATTGTAAATTGTGACGTTATTCATTGTGATTGTAAATGTTGTTACTAGCTGCATAATAAAGTTCCGCTGAAGAAGGCGTGTGAAGAAACATGTGATTGAAGTTCCAGAATTTATATATATAGGTAAATACGGTATTATAGAGCTTGTGGTTCCTATCATGAGTTCTTTGATAGAGAGTTGCTGTTAACAAGAAGAGTTTGAAGATATGAAAGGGGTTATCAGAATCAGTATATCGAAGAAGAACAGACAACAAAATGGCCAAAGAAAAAGGATAAAAGGACAACAACGATCTATAAAACATACATATAAAACTAAAGATCCAGTGATACGAACCTCACTAAAAACAAAGAAGCTACTGAATTAAAGTTCCTAGTTGAAATTATCGCTTCGAAAGTTTTACGGTCACCACTATGACTTGGTTGACCATTACGGAATATCTGTGTAACAAATAAACACGGGTATGCTACGTTTGTCATAATCACAATCTCATCCTTTCTTCATTCATTTCTCATCATCGGGGTTTGTAACAAATGAACACGGGTATGTTCCGTTTATCATAATCATAATCTCATCCTTTCTTCATTCATTTCTTATCATCGGGGTTTGTAACACAGCAACACAATGGGTGGAACTAGTGGAGCAGAAGCAGCAACCCTTTCGGAATACCTGACTTCACACTCAGTTTTTTTATTGGGTTCGTGTACCTGATCTTTCATCTGTGTAATGTTTTGTTGATCATTTTTTGTCCCTTTGTTCTTTTTCTTTTGGTCATTGTATTGTCTGTTCTTAGATTTACGGTTTGTGATTACCCTTTAGGTGTCTTCAAAAGTTATCTTACAATAGGCATATTGCAATTAATGTAAACACATCATCTCTTTCTACTGTTTTCCATTAGGTTTAGGAAATGTTCCGAGAGTGTAATATTTTTTTTTCATTTTATTACTAATTTCAAGAATAGGACTTTCCAACAACTCTGCTCACCCAGTTTTATATGAGGGTTTACATTTTACCCACACTAGGATGACCACATCATTCCTCTAAGAAAGGAGGTTGGGGGCCCATAAAACTAGTCAAGTTTGACTCCGCCACATTTGATTGTAATGGGTGTGCCAAGCCTTGAAAGTGTGTGATCATGTATATATGTATTAAGGATATCGATTTTGCCTATATTTCTGTGATTTTACGGATGTGGTTTGGAACTTTTCCGACTGTATTGTAATTTTGTGTTTTCCTATTATTATGAAAAGCAAGATTAAATATTGATGGAAATCAATTCCACCAATAGCAACCAAACAAACAAGAACATTAATTCATTAATAAATAAAAAGGCCATGTTATATGACGTTATAAATCTAGGTCCAGAATTGGAAACCAACCAGCTATGCTATGTTATAAGTTCGAATCAATTAAGAAAGAATATGTAAAACAATAACACACAGAATGGCAGAACACGTGCATCATGGTTAAAAAATCTTTAGAAATAGGCTTAAGTTTGTTTGATTATTTGTATGTGTACAGAAGATAAAGTAAATATTTGTCAATTTTACAATTGTAATACATACTGAATAATATAATGTTGTATTTAAATACTAATATTAACAAATTGGGTGTTATGATCAATATGTTTTGCTAATATAAGCTTATTATTGGGTCGTTTTCACACCTGTTATGTAAAATATGAGAAATATAACGGACCATTTTGTTTCCTTTTAAATAAATCGATGTTGTCGTGCTAAATAATTAAAAATTGTACTCTAGGAAAAAACGCACAATCTGGAGGGCTGACAGAATATAAGTTAAGGATGCAAAAAAAACCAAACAAACAGACAAACAAAAGCCATAATTTGTGTTGCGGTTTGTTCACGCAACAGGAAAGACCTGATATAAAGTCTTGTACAAACACACTATGTATGTAATAAGTTTATCTAATATTTCAATAAAAACGAATTTTAAATAAATTACAAGGGTTAAAGTAAAATTTATACAATATTCTGAGGGAGACTACATTTCGTGCATTACGTCACATTATGTTGTCGTTCATTCAACGATGCCACGTTTCTGTGTTTTCTCTCACATTCCAATGATATGACGTCATGACTTAGTAGTTCGGCAGAGAACATCTCGTGCAACGTCGCGCCATTCTTTTATCACCACAGTGTTGTGATACAACATCTTGTATCAGACACTTTGTATCAGACAGGCGACTTTCGTTAATTTCAAAGGAAAACGTACATAATGTTAGATAAAACATTGTAATTATTTGGCCTTAGCGTAATAATATTTTTTAAATAGTAGACTGTCTTTTATCTAACATTAAGTACGTTTTTCTTTGAAATTAACGGAAGTAGCCTTTCCGATACAAGGTGTATGATACAAAATGTTGTATCACCACACTGTGGTGATAAAAGAATGGCACGACGTTGCACGTGACGTTCTCTCCCGAAATACTTTGTCATGACGTCATGTCATTGGAATGAAATGGCAAACACACCAATGTAAGCGAACAGTAATGTGACATTGGTGCAAGAACCGTAACAAATAACGTGACGTCATGCACAAAATGTAGTCTCCCCTAGAGTATTGTCCTTTGTTAATTATAATTCTACCCTTGTTATTTGTTACCGTTAGCACTTCAAAATCTAAGCTCCTTTTCGTATTTCCCTGTTGCATGTAAATCCTCATCAGAATATCCTGGGATATAATGAGTATTACATTTAAAATATACCAACTAAATGCTCTGATGGATATTAATTACATTTAAGAAACATTTATTTAACATTTTCAAATACATGTGTCTTGATCAGTGATTGCTTTGATATGTCTATTCCATGGTAAATCGTCCATCCATACCAGATCTCTTTCAGTAGATTTCAGAATTCTTCTAACGTCAGAAGCTTTGTGAATCCATATGACATAGCTATGACATAGTTATGCGTTCCAGAAATAAGGAAGGTAATGTTAGTGCTCCCGTTTTTAGTCCGATTAGTTGTTCCTTTTGTGTGTGTGTTAGTCCTATTGTTTTTTGGTTGGGTTGACTTATGGTGTTTAACGCCACTTTCAACTATATGTCAGCTATATTGTGGCGGTCAGTTTTATTGGTGGAGCTGTTGTTTTTGTCCTTGTATTTATTTAGAGTACCTTACTATTATTATATATAGATATATTTAGTTAAGCGTGCATAGAATATCAAATACTGATATAATAGAATCTCATGGTTTGAAGTTCCAGGCAGAATGGAATGTTTATACATTGTACATGAATAATTATATCTTTTTAAATTTTAATTGGTGTTAACGCCACTTTCAGCAATATTTCAACTATATCATGGCGACCAGTTTTAGTGGTGGAAGAAGTCGGAGTACCCGCAGAGAACCACCAACCATGGGCAAGCAACTGGTAAACTTCATTACTGAAAAATTATAAATTTATTCTGTCTTTGCATAAAACTAGTTTAACACCCTCTGTATTTTTTGAAGTGTCTGTACTAATTAAGCCAGGAAAGTGAGTCGTCATGGATATGTGTATTAAGGGTATCGATATCGCCTCTTTCTATGATTTTTCTATTGGGTTTTGGAAATGTTCCTACAGCGTTTTATTTTTATTCTTCTTTATATTGCAAAATTAGAATTAAAGGTGATATCAGACTAGTTCATATTAACCTATTTTGAGATTAAGACATGTCAAAATAATTCAGTTTCAGGAACAATGGCATGGAATGACCCTAGCTTCATCAGTTCATGGGAAGCTATTAATTCACAAGATCCGTCGGAATTAACAAAAACAATCTCCCATTCTCTCGGTGAATATCCAGCTATGGTAGAAGTTCAAATCAGAGTAAATATTGCTGGAACAGAATGCATCTTTACAGGAGCAGGGGCACCCCAAAGGGACGATGACTACAATGTGGCATACGGTGGAGTGATATATATTTATAATGATTTACATATAAAACTAGCATTTCCCTATCGATCTGGAGGAACGGAAACTTATAATACAGGAGGCGTTGTATTCACAGGTATGTTTGTGGAATATTATGAAAGACAACGTGATTGTCAGCAATTCAACCAATAATAAAGCAACCGCCCCTCACCTTAAATACATAATATTTATAAGAAGACCACGACATATACCGATGACAATCCAGCTCCTGGCTTTTGATAGGTATAAAATGGTGGTGGGGTTTAAATTGATTAATTGAATTTTTGATGACATGCATTTTAGCATGTGCGCTGCATCACACTTAGTGTAATATTCCCTCATTAACCATAAATAAGAATAGAAAAAAATCCTTAGTATTCTCCTATATTGTAGGAACTCCGATAAATTATGTCTGTTTTATTATGTTGTTTACTTGTTTATTATGACATATGGTTTTGCTTGGTTTATGGTTTTTAGCGCTATTTTCAACAATATTTCAGTTATATCGTGGAGGTCAGTTTTATTGATGGAGGAGTACCCGGAGAAAACCACCGACTGACACACATTATGACATAATATTGTATCCAAAGGGGTTCGAACTCGAAACTTTAGTGGTGATAGGCACAGATTGCACAGGTTGTTACAAATCCAACTACCATGCAATCACGACCATGACGGCCCCTAAGTGATACATGAAATTAGATTAGATTCCTCTGAGTTCAAAATGGCATCTACCTCAAATAGTTCATTTAAGAGCACATTTATCGTATATTTAATTCCAATGAATAACATACAAACATAATTGCACTCTGATTAAAATGCATTTTATGAATAGTCGGAACATTAATTCCGAATTTTCGTAATCTTTTTTTATCGTTCTTGCCGTAGGGTATTGTCTACTTCCAGTATTATAAGCTTATTATACACTAATAGGTTTATGATCACAATAAACATAAGTCATTACATTAAAAGTAAAATCCCGAAACTCATCCAGATATAAATACAATAACAGTCGTGTATCGTAAGGTATGACATGTTTCTAAAATTAACTGATGGTTTCCTTAGTTGGAATTCATAATTTGCGCTTTACTGTACTAGCTGTTGATTTTTAAATGGGTAGCAAATGCAAATTTATAGGTGGTCTGAGTGGCCAAGTGGCTAAGGTCGTTGACTCTGATCGCAATGCTGACATCACTGGTGTGAGTTAGATCCCCGTTACACACGTTTTCCAGACACTAACCACAAGGTCTGTTCGTTATATCTGTCTAGACTTTCCTTAGCTAATAAATCTGGTAGTTACGATATAGCCGAAAATTTGCTGAATGTGACGATAAACACCAATAGTGAGCGAGTGATTGTTGTTTAACGCCACGGTAGCAATTTCTAACTTTATCAATTACATTTCGATTAAATGTTAATAGCGTCGGTTTTGTACAAGACGCTCAGCTAAATTTTAATAATTTAATTTGATTTGAATATTTCTATCTGATTGGCTAATCCGCCTGGAGAAAATTTTGGTTATACTCGATAACCTGGGTTGGTATTGTGACGTCACCAACGTGTTCATCCGCCAATGACAAATTGAAATAGTCACATGAAATAATCGTAATTAATATCGAGGAATCATTAAATTTTGTTATAAAAATTAAGTTATCAGGAATATTTGAAATTTTTGAACAGTTTATACTTGCATAACCTGGTGTGGGTCAGTTTACGCTTTTCATAAACCGCTTTGCGGTTTATTAAGCGTATACTGACACAAACCAGATTATATCGTATAACCTGTTCAACAATTTCGAATATTCCTTAAATAGTGTTAGCTCACTGAATCAACATTCTATACGTAGACAGGTGGTTCCACTGGGATATATTGTCCTGAGTCTTTTCTCTTAATGATGCGTGCAGTGCGGAGAAGCAACAACTATGTCATGACGGGGGCCTGAACATACGATCTAATTAAACACCAAAATATTATTGGCTCAATTGATTGCAAACGTGTTTTAACTGGGGTTCTCCTCCCTTGTGTATAGGTGACAATAACCGATTATGGCTGTCCTGTTTAGACTCTTTAATCTTCTTGCCCCTAAAGACTTTTAAGTTATTTGTCTTTCCAATCTTTTGACCTGATGAAAGTTATTCCAGAAACGCGTCGTATCCACTAAATTTGATATCTACGTGATTTTCATATACTAAAGGAACCGTTTCTCTAACCGGATATTGGTATATTACCGTAGCGATTTGGAATGGTAACCAGTTAGGAGTACCTGCTGTTATCACTAACAGAGAAAAGTTCCAAAGTTACATAACGAATATATACCTAACATATTACAGATAAGAACATAACGCCCCCAGTTAGAAATGTTTAGTATTTCATTATAACGTTACAAATAAAATGCTATTCAACCGTGTTTATCATGGTCTGGACCCGTTCAAATGAATAATTGATCATTTCTTTTTAATGTAAATGTTTTCTTTCTTCCAACACCGACTAGACTTTTATCGGACTTGACTATATGAGTAACACGTGGGGTGGAGTTGGGTGCGTGTCGCTAGTCGCTTTAATTTCCTGTGCTTTGTTTTTCATCTGTATCCAACGTTTCCCGTGTCTCTTGGTTGTGCATTCTTGAATGCCCTTTCTGTTTTCTCTTGAGTTTATTCATTATAATCATAAAAAATAATAGTCTTCCCTTATTGGAATGATATGTACAACTAACAGTCATAAGGCAAAATATCAAGTCAAGTTTTATGGTGGTAGAATGCCATGAAGTTATGTCTTCATACGACAAACGCGGTCTACTAAACTCTCTGTTGCCGAAAATAAGTGCGTCCACTCTCTGTCATATATTTTATGTCTATACTTCTAAAGTTTAAAAAAAAAGATATGCCAATCGGTATTATTTAGAAACATCTTGACGTAAAGACCACATTCAAGTAAATTGGATAATGTTGATGCTAGCAAATATATTGTAGGGCTATGGTGGGCTTACCGGAACTCTTAATAATGTTCCAGTACTATCATGGCTGAGAGTTTTATTGCTAGATAGATGAAACAACATCGGTATCTGCACAAAATCAAATACCTGTCGAAAATCACTGACATGCTTTATCAGATAAAGTTATATCAAATACATCTCTCCACGGGGCAGCAATTGAATTCACAACTTTATTAATGAAAGGTTTCAATTTCATAGATAGACACAAATCCAACAACCATACGACCGTGGCCGTGATTGTTCCTCCAAAAGACGACCAGATTAACAACTACAAACACCAGGCAGAATGTTGTCCTTAAATAAAACAATATCCAAATATAGCCTGGATAAATTCATATCTGTATTTTCGTCTTATGTGATAATGTACGTATGTCTTTGTATATATCGTTAAAAAGGTTCTAGCACAGAATATAATGGCCCAACAGCTAGTATGTATAAGAGATCCAATGATGGATTTGTTAGAGTTCGGCTGTGGAAATTGTCGGACTTTCCAACTCCAATGTTCACACAATATACATGGATAAGTTGTAAGTAAAATTATATACTTCTTTTCATTATTATTTACGAGTTTTGCTTTTCGTTTGTTTCCAAAATGGACATAGACCGTGTTATGTCAACATACAGTGTATTGCTAGATGTAACATAAGTATTAGGACAAATTCAAAGAACTTCACCACAGTTAGAAGATACCAGAGTGCTAGTCATAAGCAGTAAATCGTAAACATTTAAAACTTACGTTGAGATATTCCAAACATGTATTTGCTACAAAAGGTCAAGTATAAGTAAAGTGTGAAGACGTCTTTAAAGCCATAATTCGTAAACATTAAATAAAAATAAATAAAAACGTAGATATCAAATTCAGTGCGCATGATGCGTTTCAGGAATACACTTCATCAGGTCCGCTCAAACTCGAAAGATTGGAAAGCCAAATAATTAAAAAGTGTTTTGGAGCAATAAAACCAAAGGACCTAAACAGGATAGCCAAAATCTGTTATTGTCACCTATTTCTGAGAGAGGAGAGCAATACAACCAAAGGACATAAGCAGGATAGCCAAAATCTGTTAATGTCACCTATGTCTGAGGGAGGAGAACAAGTAAACCAAAGGACTTAAACAGGATAGCCAAAATCTGTTAGTGTCACCTATGTCTGAGGGAGGAGAACACGTAAACCAAAGGACTTAAACAGGATAGCCAAAATCTGTTAGTGTCACCTATGTCTGAGGGAGGAGAACAAGTAAACCAAAGGACTTAAACAGGATAGCCAAAATCTGTTAGTGTCACCTATGTCTGAGGGAGGAGAACAAGTAAACCAAAGGAC
>MJUT01000500.1:72586-95414 GCA_002080005.1 Gigantidas platifrons
TGATTGATTGATTGATTGATTGATTGATTGATTGTTAACTTTAGCAGTATTTCAGTATATGCGTCAAATGCCCTAAATGTCCGTTAAACAACAGTGTGTCCATCGTTCATACACGT
This sequence comes from Gigantidas platifrons, assembly GCA_002080005.1. Taxonomy (NCBI): domain Eukaryota; kingdom Metazoa; phylum Mollusca; class Bivalvia; order Mytilida; family Modiolidae; genus Gigantidas; species Gigantidas platifrons. Next base: position 72,703 of record MJUT01000500.1, read on the forward strand.
GTTGTCAAACTATCAAATACTTCGACAATGACGTTAACGCACTATCACATTTAATGTTATTCTTACAATAACTAATGCTATAAGTAAAAACTTGTCCTCAAGCGGCACAAAATGGCTTCCAATTCTGACATACATTCACCCCCCCTGAATTAATTTCCTCAACTTGAAAGAGATGAAAATATCCTCGTTTCACGTAAATTATAATAGGATTGTCGACAAAAACATTATGAATATGAATCTGTATAGATAAATAAATGATTACTGAAACCGTGCACGAGTTCTGTTTTGCAATGTTTTATATTTTATTTTATTTTTCAATCAGACATTCTATTGTGCAGAATCAGAAAGTATTGAAAGCGTTGTTATATTTTAAAATTTTGTATCTTAATTTCCATGTTCAATTTCAAATCAATCATGCATTCTGAGAATTAAGTAGAATTCATTGGGAGAAGGTGAACAAGTTTTAAAATATCAATGCTAAGATATGATGAAAATAGCGAAAAAGAATGCAAATCCAATATCACTATATAAAGGTGTGTTGTTTTTGTATTTTTTTTTACAATTTCACTCTGCACTAAGTTTTGCAGCCGAAAACGCGTATTTATTCTATTTTAGTAGAACGAAAAACAAAAACAAAATACAACACTATCAGAACAGTTCCTAACTCGAATAAAAAATTCTAAGAAACAGGCAATATCGACGCCAGGCACTTCAATAAATAAAAAAACAAAAAGCAAAAACAAAAACAGTTTTCTGGACTCAAACATTCTTTTTGATAGAAATGATGCGCTCATGTAATAACGTATATAACCAACGATACAAATGACGTGTTGTTAAAAGTTGCACCCAAAAAAAACCACCACTAATTTAAGCAATCCCAATAATAACAAAGGTTTATATTATATTTGATATACAATTTAAAACATAATTTAGAAAAATCATGAAATATGTTAAGGAAAGTCTTAAATTGTATACAAGTTTGTGACCATTTGGATCATATTTATTGTCAGAAATTTGTTTAATGTTTATTTGATTAGAAACGTATTATGGACTGATTTACATACACAAGTGTACATGTATTACATTGTATACCATATATCGACAAACTGAAAACAAACAAGCCCAAAGTAAAATCAACATATTATTACTTCATACTACGAAGAAATTGATCCACATGTAATCTCCTAGCTTAAACATACAGCTGACATATTCTAATTGTATACTTGTGTATACACTAAAACCAGGACTGGATTAACCCTTAGGCAAACAAAAGCACGTGCTTATGACATCAAGGGACAAAGGGGCAACACAAAATTCCGGCCACAAGGCAATGTATTTGATCAGCCAGATATTGGGCTAAACAAAACACACCAAAAATCAATAAAACAAATATGAAATAAAACAGTAGGCATTTGACAATTATATTGAGTCTTGGAATCAAGGGGTCGCGTTAACTTTTACATTATGTCAGTGGAAGATGTGAGGGGGAACTAAGGTTGGCCTGTGCTTAAGGCATGAATTGGCTTTAATCCGTCCCTGACTAGGAGGTAATACCATGCTTTATTTCTGTGGCAGGTGCATAGAGTTCGTATTATCTTATTTTTTAATGGTTTTTCATTTTTGTGCTGTTATATTTGATCTCTGTGTGTTGTACTACTTTTGTTTTTTGTTTTATATTTGTGTTGTACTATTGTTGTTGTCCATCTTTTTGTTGTATTCTTGGTGTTTTTATATTTGTTTTGTACCTTTCATCTTTGTATCTTTGTGTTGTGTTTGTGTTGTTGTTGTTGTTTTTAGTTTGCCTATCTTTGTGGTTGTAATGTTGTTGTTTTCTTTTATCTTGTTTTGTATTGCTGTGTTTTAGCTTTGAATTATACTTTATTGTGCTAGCTATTGCTATGATGCACTGTAGTTTTTCTTTCTTTCCTTTCCTTTCACATGTGGAGCAGGAACTGCTGACCTTTCGGAATCACCTGAGTTCACCACCGGTTTTTGCTGGGGTTTGTGTACGGCTTTTGATTACCCCTTTTGGCATCTTCAACAAACGTTTTTTTATCATTGCTTTGTACTGTTGTGGTATGTTGTCTTTGTGTTGTTATATTGTTGTTTTTTATATACAGTTAACTACCCTCACCACCTGCATATAGCACTATTTTATAACTTACAGATACAAACAAACCAACTATTGATCATTACCTTTACTGTAGAATAAAGATAACTTAAAACCTGTCTAAAGCGAACTTCCTTGGAACCAACTTTTATGTTCGGAATAGACAGGTGTTCGGTTTATACAGGTTAAATTTACAAAGATTCCCTACAATATAACTTTATTTAAAGTTCGGTTTATGCAGGATTTCGGTTTATTCAGGGAACGGTTTAAACAGGTTTCATTGTATATGAATATTTTTTTCTTTATTGGTTTAGTATAAAATAACAATATCTTGGTATGTGCATCATCTAGAACAAACGAAAAAACACAGTAACAGCATAACGTGGACGTGACACAGAACACCATAGAAAAGGATTAAAAAATGAGTGACATTTGTTTCTGCTTCTTTTCAATAAATTTTGGCAGTTGTTTTGCAATTTTCCTACATTGCAAGATAACTACAAAAAAGTGGTTTTTATTTGTGCATAATATAAACAAGACTGTTAATTTTAAGGATTTATTTTTAGTTGAAATATATAGGAAAATCAAAGTCATTTTTTATTTGTTATGCTTAAATTATGTATAAATGAAAACCACTCATATAAACATAATGAGCAAATAAAAAATCAAAATATAAACAATTCTGAATGTTTTGGTGTAAAATTTGTTAAAATCTATCCAGAAATGACTTCACAATAATTGTTTACATGTTGCAATACTTTTGGCAACATACTGTGTATATGAATGATGACTAAGAAATAGACATTTGGCATATTCCCGATTTGATTCTAGCAATGTACATTTCTATGTCTTTTTTTATATACAACTTACTTCCCTTGCGATGGACAAAATAGTACTCGGTCTAGCAAGAGCAAAGAACAGGACAATGAATTTGAGTATAATTTTCTCATAATTTGTAGATATTTATCCTTGCTGATTTCAGTTGTCATATTTCTCATTATAAAATATTTAAATATGTTTCATCCATATACAGGAGCTGTATTTCAAGCAACTACTAATTCTCGCAAAAGGCTAGTAAGTGGAGTTGTGTTTGGATACGACGAAAATAAAGTACGTTTATGGGTTCCTATTGATGATCCCAATAAAGATGGAAATGGTAAATATATTTTTCTTTAAACAACTAGATTTGGTTTATTAAAAGCAATTTGAAAACGGAAGCGAGTGGGTGTGTGGGGGGGAGCGGGTGTGTCCTCAGGGGCCTATTTACGAATATAGAAAAATCAAGAATTCAGGGGGGGTTCTAAACAGAATACTCAAAATGCTCTCATATATACTGTAAATAATATCGCATTGCATTTCAAGAGGATGGTATAGATATTTTCAATGAATGTGATTTTTTTCAAAAGTATGGGACAAACAATAATTTATTAGAGACATGATCTGGTAGAAAATATCACCAATACAAGGGAAATGACGACTTCAGTTCTATCAAGCATGGAATTCATAATTAAGTATTTTAAAGAGTAATTCAAGTTATCTGAATATTTTTAAATACACGAGAGAATCGTATTGTGTGAAAGTCAAACAACAGAACACCATCTTCCAATCGAAATCGGTATATGTGATAGCAATAACTTTCATTTCTAAGTCAAATTAAAAAAAATTGGAAAGGCAAAAAATTTAAAATACTTGAACATATATTGCAAGAATATAATTCCAGTCGCATGCATTGCCATGACCCTAAGAAAGTTGTTATTTATTGTTATTATTTAATGATGTGTGCTAGGTAGATCAGGGGCAACAACCATATTATTGTCTTTTGTATAACACGATCTGTAATGGAACCCAAGATTATCTAACGAGGGTGATTAAAATAAAAGCAAAATCACATTTGAAAAAAGCTTATTACAGCATGTAAAATGATAATTGCCACCAAAGACATGTTCTCTGATATTACAGGAGCTGTTTATGCTACTGAAGATGGATGGGTTCCTGATGAGTTGTTTGATTTTGGCAATGTAACTGTACGTGGATATACGTTCCCTCCTGGTAATAGAGTGTTTAATTATAAGATGAATGCAGGAACTAGTATTGCAAGCAATAACATCGTGACCGTACCATCATCACTAACTGATAGTCATCTTATATCAGTTCAGGTACATAACTTAAGTTATCTCCCCTGAATTAATCTACTTAGTATCAACGTTCTTAGAATAGAATTGTTCAGTTACTAAGGTCAACATTTAACAAAATGGTACGCATATTCTAATATAATAGTTCATGTTGTTTCTAACATTACGATTTCCAATAAGATGCAGCGTTAATAAAAATGCTTGGTCTGTATCATTGTCTTTTGTATAATACGATCTGTGATTTGCTTACCTTTGAGCTGCTTTCTCTTCCGGAGCACTTGAGTTCACCTCCGGTTTTTAGTAGGATTCGTGTTACTCGATCGTTCGTTCTATGTGTATGTTTTGTAGATCATTGTTTGTCCTTTTGTACTTTTTCCTCTGGCCATTGTGTTCTCTGTTCTTCTTCGATATACGGATTTGGTAGCTTCAACCTCTTCTTATTTAAGTGCAAACCCATATTTTTGTATTTATAATGCAGACCAAGTATTTCATTACCGCTGCATATTATTGGAAATATTAATGTCAGAAAGCTAAATAAACAGCAAGATATTTTCGGGTTAAAGATATACAGTCAAACCCCCCATGAGGTCACCTCCATTAAGCAGTCACCTGTATTAAAAGGTCGCCGTATTCTTGTCCTGTCATAGAAAATTTCATATGAATTGAACCTCTTTTAAGAGGTCACCTGTCTTATAAGACAACTTTTTATTTGACCCAAAGTTGACCTTTTAATACAGGTTTGACTGTATATGCAAACAAATAATTGTTAGAGAATATCGAAGAGGCAATCAAATATGAACAATCCTTAAAAACTGGCAAGACGAAGAAAGGCAAAGCAAAAAACTCAACACATGTGTTGGACATCACTATTCGCAAGCAAGCACAAATAACGTAATCAAAGACATGAGTCCTCATTCAAACAACTGGAGGTAAATACGAACCGAACATAGATTTTATAAAAATAGAAAAAGAAACGGAGCTGCAGAATTATTAATCTGAGTTCACCCCAGGTTCTTAATGGTGTTCGTGTGTGTCGATCTTTACTTTTATGTGTAATGTTTTGTAGATCGTTGCTTGTCCTTTTGTCCTTTTTCTTTTGGTCATTGTGTTGCCTGTCTTTCGATTTACGGATTCTGATTACCACTTTGGTGTCTTCAAACTCTTCTCACACAAAACATGTTTGCAATCAATTAAAGAAAATTTAGTATTAATCAATCAATCAATCAATCAATACTTTCTTTACTCTACTAACCTTGATGGAGTAATTTAGAAAAAGACAGTTTTAATAATCATTAGATGATTATGATATTTGCTATTTTTTTTATTGCTATTGAATATGTACAGGTTGTTACTTTGGTTTTTATCGAAACTTCGTGCTATTTATATGCTGAAAACAAGATATATCCTTGTCATATTTTGTTTATTCATCATTATTATTATATGATACTGACAGGTAAAAGTTGATGCAAGCGATTCAAATAATCCTGGTATGTTATTCTATGGAGCAGGCTCAGCACAGAGCACTGGAGTATCTAACTACGGAGGAGTAATCTATGCTCACGAACAAAATACGGTATTTCTATGGACACCAAAATCAGGCAGAGGTCATATGGTGTACGTTGCAGATAGATGGGGCGGTGGACAGCAGTCCACTGTAGCGACAAGCGCAGATATCATTATCAGAATATATGCAGGTTAATCAAATACTTTTTACAGTTTTCAAAACGAGAACCGCTCCCCTCCTCCTTTTTAAATTTTTCGTCGGATGCCATGTTGTTCATATATTAATGGCTAGTACCGAAATCAGTACACTCAATTTCGGAAATTACTTAGTAAAATGTCAAAAACCAAGTGTCAACGAAAAGCTTCACCTTCATTTTGTCTTAAATGTCATATGATAAATGTCACCATGTTTTTTTGTTTTTTTTTGTAATTAAACTATTTGCGTCCAATGATTCAAAGTATCGTATTTCGTTAAATCAATTACAACACAAAATTATGTAAGAAGAGCTTAAAGATATCAAAGGGGTAATCAGCATCCGTAAATCAAAGGACATACAGAACAATGATATAATCTAAACACATAATAAGAAGAGTTTGAAGATGTCAAAGGGTAATCAGAATCTAAATCGCAGAAGGATAGAAAACACAACGACCAAAGAAAAAGGACAGAAAGACAAACAACGATTTGCAAAACGCTACACAAAGCTAAAGATCGAGTAACACGAACCCCACTAAACACCAAGTGTGAACTCATGTTCTTTGGAAGGGTAGGCAGTTCCTACCCCACTAGTGCCACCCGTCGGGTTAATCTAGTTACAAAGTGAGTTAATGTTCGACATGACATAAAATGAAATTATCTCTTTTTTCCATTATTTTTTAATTAAAATTTGTATTTTTTTATTTTATTGAACATGAATATAATATATTTTAATAGATGCAACCCAATGTGACCAACCTGAGAATGTGACAAATTCAGATTACACAGTAACAACACTGGACAGTGGTGGTACTGTTACGTATACATGTAGATTACCATATACCTACGGTACCGGAAATCTCGTTAGAACATGTGACAACAACGGGAACTGGACGGGATCATTACCAACATGTGTGTGTGGAGCTTCACCTGGTACAGTATGTACAGGAGATGATGTTGTAAAACTTACATCTGATCCTATTGTCATGGTTTTTTAACAATAAAATATGTTTATATTTAAACTAACTGGTTCCTAAGTTATTAGTTGTAACTTACAACTTGGACATGGTTGTTGGTAATGAAATGAAAACCAAACAAAATATCACACAATCGGAACTGCTTTGAAGTCCAGTCGAATATGATAGAAACATATATGTACAGAATTCCAAACCAACAGGTTATACAATATACAATATTTGATTTTGAGCTTGTTTTTGATTTTCAACTCGACGGAAAAAAAGTGTAAGCAAGTGTACTTTAGCTATTTGTGCAATTTGTATCTTTGAAAGTAAGAGGATCATGCTTACGTTTTTTGTTTGTTTGTTTGTTTGTTCGGTTTTCCGCGAGAAACCATTGTATAAAGCCTGTCTCATACGAATAATGGAACAAATCGACGTGAAGAGAAGAAAAATTAGAACCCATAGAATAACCACTGTCTGTTGATAAACAGTCCACTAAGCATATCACATATATGTTGTAAATCAATGTTTAATTGCCCTCCACAACATGACGGTTATATTTCTGATATTGACGTTATAAACCCAATAACGCTAACACTAATTATTGTATGCTGGTATTTGGTACCTACACAATTTACATAGAAATGTTTCAAGCTGTTATAAACCATAGCCTCCTAGTATTTTGTAACTTGTGTTATACAAACAGCGTGATGCAATTTGAATTAATGAATTATTCCCTTCTTGTTAGCTAGCTCTTGCACTTGCAGTCAAAATATAGCAATTATAGAAAATGTTTAATAAAAATGTAGATATCTAATTTAGTGCACACGGCGTCTTTCTGGAACAACTTACTTTCATCAGATACTCTCAAAGTCGAAAGGTTGGGAAACAAAATAATCTTAAAAGTTTTGGGAGCAAGACAACCAAAGGACCTGAACATGAGAGCTAAACACTGATAATGTCATCTATGTCTGAGGGAGGAGAACAAGACAACCAAAGAACCTAAACAGGAGAGCTAAACACTGATAAGGTCACCTATGTCTGATTGAAGAGAACAAGACAACCAAAGGACCTAAACAGGAGAGCTAAACACTGATAAGGTCACCTATGTCTGAGGGAGGAGAACCTTAGTTTTAATGATACTTACTTAAGCCTAAGAAATTGAGTCGTGCGAAAAACATTTATATGTAGTACATTAACATGGGCAAATGTATGTGTTAATATACTTAATATATCTTATAGTCACATGCGGAACTCCTGTACCAGTTCCTTACAGCACGTATGTAGCTTCAGGAAGCAGCATAGGAGATACAGTAACCTACCAATGTGATACGGATTATTATCTGGCACAGGGAACTTTAACATCAACATGTGAGATTAATGGAACATGGACAGGAACAGCACCAGCTTGTTGGCGTAAGATTATGTCATATAGATTTAGCAGCAATTAGTTTTAGAAAAACACACATTTTTTAATATTAATTCGGTGCCGAGTAACGTCATTCAGTCTGCATTTATAGTTGCTTTCATGTCGCTCAATCTAGTTTTCCCGCATCATGTTTTGTGGAATATTTTTGTGTCTTGTCGACTTTTTGTTTTGGTCTTTATATTGCCACGCCCACCAGGAAATATAACTTTTGAAATTCCCGCGCGTGAGTTATATTGCCCGGTGACGATTTCCGGTTTAATTTTAATAACAGCACAATCATGTACTGTTAATGTTTATTATCAGAACTGTTAAATTACTTGAAATTTCTTGCTGTTTGTCTCATTTAGTATGTCAACTTACACTTATTAATAATTTGTGTTTTTGTTTTGATTAATTATTTTACGATTAAAATATAATACAACAAATATTCGATGTGACTGTGGTCAATATACAGGAACATTGTCCCTCGGTACCTTGAATTGCATGGATGTGCTATATTTCCCTCCGTCGTTGGCGTCGGGCAATATGACACATTCAAGATACCTCGGGAAAATATGCTTGTATATTGCCCACAATCACATTGAATATTTGTATTATCTCTCCGATGTACGGCTTCGGATCATCACATTGGTATCTTCAAGCTTTTCATACTGGATCGCAAATGAATCATGTAATGTTAATTATATTCCACCAACATCAGAAATGTTACCATAGGGTTTTATTTTGTATTTGTCAACATGATGTTATCATAGTGCAGTACAATTTTATTTATTTTTTTATTAAATAAACGTTAAGAGAGAACCAACCAAGTGGTGGCGACAATCAAGAGTGGACAATCCATATATAAAAGCAACATTTGGCACAAGACACAGAACGAAGACAAACGAATAAAACAAGGAACACAACACAGAAATCTAGGAACATGAGCAACACGATCCCCCGTCAAAAACATCGGATGTGATCCCAGGTGAACAGAAAGGATAGGCACTTCCTAATAAGACACCCCCCCCCATGTCACCCATGTTTTACACCACTTTACGTAAATAAAAACAAATAACACAAAGAAGACATGAGCCATCCTGCAAACAGCTGGTGGTAAAGACGAACCAAGCATAGGTTGCTATGTAGAAATCGTAATGGAGATCACAATAAGGTACCAAGAACATGAATACACGTAAAAGGACAAAATGAACAACACGAACCATACTACTTAAAACCGGGGACGAACTTCAGTGACTGTAGTATTTGGTAATTAAAAGTGTTTAGTCGATATATCTGAATAATAAATATTATCCATTGTAAAATGTCTTATTCCACAGTACATGAAGTAAGAGCCAAAAATGCATAGTTTGTCTACGCACAAATGCAGCATAATATTATTATATTTACAGCTTCTGGTTGCCCTGTACCAGATCCTGTTGACAACGCATCCAACACAACATCAACAGCACTGCGATCTAACTCTATGTATTCAACAGGAACTGTGGTAACGTACACATGTCTTTCAGGATACGATATGATCGGTAGTTCGTCAAGAACATGTCAACGTGGCGGTTACTGGAACGTACTACCTCCATTCTGCACAGGTCTTTACAAGCATTATTACTGTTATTAATATTTATTGATGATTTTTACATTTTCTCTTTGATCACGCGATAAGCAAGCAACTAGCGTGATATTAACATAATATTATTAATTTGGCTGTTGTCTAATGACGGCACGTTGTCAATTCCTCGGTAAGCATACTATCAATAATATGCTTTGCTAGAGATGGACTTCTCATCCCATCTCCTATCTCTGGCTTCGCCTTTATTTTGAGATTGCTCTGATACATCCACTCTAGCAACAAAATCAACCATAATATATATACATGGTTAAATCATTTGATTGAAAATGATATCCAAGGTATGATATTTTTTTTCAAATAAAAGATCCAGCACACAATATATGGCTGTCTATGTATTGTTATTCTGGTGTCCTCTCTATGTATTGTTATTCTGGTGTCCTCTCTATGTATTGTTATTCTGGTGTCCTCTCTATGTATTGTTATTCTGGTGTCCTCTCTATGTATTGTTATTCTGGTGTCCTCTCTATGTAATGTTATTATGGTGTCCTCTCTATGTATTGTTATTTTGGTGTCCTCTCTATGTATTGTTATTCTGGTGTCCTTTCTATGCATTGTTATTCTGGTGTCCTCTCTATGTATTGTTATTATGGTGTCCTCTATGTACTCTTATTCTGGTGTCCTCTCTATGTATTGTTATTCTGGTGTCCTTTCTATGTATTGTTATTCTGGTGTCCTCTCTATGTATTGTTATTCTGGTGTTCTCTCTATGTATTGTTATTCTGGTGTCCTCTCTATGTATTGTTATTCTAGTGTCCTCTCTATGTATTGTTATTCTGGTGTCCTCTCTATGTATTGTTATTCTAGTGTCATCTCTATGTATTGTTATTCTGGTGTCCTCCCTATGTATTGTTATTCTAGTGTCATCTCTATGTATTGTTATTCTAGTGTCCTCTCTATGTATTGTTACTCTGGTGTCCGAAACGATTTCTAGATGGTGTTCGTGTCGTTTATCAGTTACAAAACGTGTGTCACTGTTTGAGCAGGAACTGCTTACCCTTCTGGGTCATTGAGTAAGGCACAATTGTAGGATTCCTGTTGGGCAATATATAACTCTCCATGTCTGTTAGCTATTGTATTGTCTGTCCAATGATTATTACCCTTTTATCAAATGTTTCCGTTTTTTTCATCTTCAAACTTTTCTTATACTTTTAACAGCAGCAATAAGTTAGGACTATTATACATGACAGGTGTCATACATGGATCATCAGAGGTTTATCCTTCCGAAGCGTGGTCCTATTGGACTTCCGGTTGTCCAATGTTTTGCTATAGAGAGCACATTATCAATAATTTGTTTTAATTAAATTGCATAACAGACAACGGTCTTAGCAGTTATTTGTATTGTTTCTATTTATAATTATAGAAATTAGATGTCCCATACCAGATCTCATAGGCAATGGGTCATACACACCATCCACATCAGTATATCTACCAGCCAGTGTAATAACTTACCAATGTAACACAGGCTATCAAATGACTGGTGGATCTGTTCAGCGTACATGTACCAATAGTGGATTATGGGACGGTGTTCCACCATTTTGTGCAGGTTGTGTTTCATTATATTATATCTTTATTTTTAATACTGTTATTTTGGTGTATATAACTGCTGACATCTGAAATACAGATGACATGCATTTCATCATACACGTACATCACAAAAAGAGTAAAGACAAACTCATGATGTGATTCAAAAATCCAGTAAAAGAAAGAAAAACTTAGCAAAAAATACCACACTGTCGGAACAGTTCCAGAATCCGAAACCATAACTAGCTAGACAAGTTTATGACATGTATCCTATAACTAGACATGCCGTGAGTGTTGAAAGTATTGATTTTTGACTTAGAAGAATGGAATTAAACAAACACATAGTATTGCTTTCTCAGGCATTTTTATTTTGACATTGCATTTTAAGCTTCGATATATCTTACTGTTTTATGGTATTCTGTCTAATTAAATTAATTAGCAACTAAAAAATATACAAAAATTTAACATGACGGATGTCATACATTGATCAGGAGATGATAACCGGTCCAAAGATCTTGGTCTCAAATCCCGTTTTGTGCTTTGGGTTCGCCTTGTTTATTTATGTGTTATGTTGTTCATTTTTAATTTTATATTTCACTGGTGTTGCTTTGTCTAATATCAGGTCTATGAATGTCAGGTCTCGTCTGTATTTGGTGTTTTATCTATATCTTATATGATATATAATGCATAGACTAGGAATAAAACGAAACTAAATGCCGGGTTCACCCACGGGTTTTAGTGGGTTTCATGCTGCTCTATTTATACTTTTCTGTGTGATGCTTTGTATATCTTTGTTTGTCGTTTGACCTTTTGACCTTTATCGTTTGGCCATTATCTTGCCTTGTCGATTAACGGCTTCTGTTTATCACTTTGATTTCTTCAAACTGTTCTTTGATATGCACATATGATATTAATATATTTTTACATGACCTTTTCCATATCGACCCTTGTATCATCTCGAGACTTCCATGTCAGCCCAAGGCGATAGCCGAGGGCTTATATGGGTCAAGGGATGATAACAGGGCCGATATGGAAAATGTCATGTTATAATTTGTTTATCACATATTTAACCATGACTGAAATAAAAAAAAAATAAATGAAGAATTTATGTTTATTCATCAAAATAACAACAAAATAAATAATGTCAACAAAAAGTCAACATTATACTTCACCATATTTATTACAGCTATTAAACATCACTTTTCAATATAAATCAGAGTTCCAATTCTTATCATTTGTGCCATAGCAAATTATTGCCAAATTTTCCTGGATATTTGAGTATGGAAATAGTGTTATTCTGGGGTTGGGCATCATGTGAACCCAATCGATGACGATTTGCTGAATAGACTTATTATTAGTAACCGTTGACTGGACAGAGTTACTATTGAAGGAAAATTGCAGTAGCTGTTCTATTTTCATAGTAGACACGATACCGTAAATATCAACATTCGCCATCACTAAGATATATACTGATGGAAGTTTGGATACATGATTCAGAATCATATTCGTAAACCTCCTTGGATTTCGTGCGCGCTGAAAAAAAAATCTTCCAAGGTGCATATTCATCTCGTCTCTAATATCTTCGGGATTACGGAGTCCTCCCACTGTTGAATCACAATCCTTGAATAGTCTTATGTCACTCTCAGTTTACGTTTTTTATTAACATTCTTCATCTTTGCCGTGTCGATATGTGGATGCTTCCTCATCTGTCACGTTTTCTTACGTGTCACTATGACGTCATCGGCGAAGGGCAAAATAACCGGTTATTTGCCACGGGCACTGATATGGATCGGGAACATCTTCGTTTATATCACATGCAAAAAGGTATGTATAACGTACAAATATGTGATGAACAAAAATACGTATTGTGCTATAAGAGAATGTATGTACATTTTGCTTAAACAAAATTACCTCCATTGAGGTCTAATATCCTAAGGATAAATTGATAATTTTAATACAACGTTCTGAAGATTTAACAAGGAAAGGAGCACGATAAGATAACACACTGTCTTGATGTGATCTTTCTTCTTGGGTCCCGTCTTTTGTCATGTTCTTAAATTTCAATGTTGTTATTTTGTTACTTGCATTTTACTTTTATCTGTCAGATCTGAATTGTGAATTCCAATGAATATATTGGAAACAGATCGTCTGGATATTTTACAATGCAAACTAATGGATATTGCACACAACGAACCTCACAAACATATAAAGCTACTCCGGATTTTATATTTGATTTTACTTTTAATCATAAGAGTTAGAAATTTGCTTTATAGTGAGTGAGTGAGTGAGTGAGTGAGTGAGTGATGAGCGGTTGTTATTTGAATACATTTACAGCCATATCATAGCGAGACCAAGCTGCAACATCGTGCTTAAAGTATTCCCGGAAAAATGGCGGCTGTTAAGTAAGAGTTGTCGCGTTTCGTAAGATGACCATTGGATCTGATACATCCCATGATATGTCTTGGTATAGAAGTTAGCAAAATATCAAGAATTTCTTTAAACAGATGGTTACGATATTTGATTTCCCCTGCATGTTTATGTCTGGGGATTAGGTCGGCCACATCATGCCATGGATATTGTTCTCGTGTTCATATCTTTTCACAGCTGTCCGCGGGTATATATGTCGCCCCACTCGGACACATTATCATGATTCCGTGCCAACCAATCTTTGCGCATACTCCTTAAAGCTGCGTGCTTAGAGGGAAAAAACAAATACCAGTCTTAGAGTATTTTGGTTTGACAAACCGGAAGCATACCAACCATTACATCACCGATATGGTTCGTCTGATCTATAAGACCACGGCGACTGAAAAAGTGTTTTAACATTTTATAATACTTTTATCTACTTTCATTGTAGTAATTAGCTGTCCCATACCAGATCCCCTTGGCAACGGATCATTCACACCAGCCACATCTGTATATCTACCTAACAGTGTAATAACTTACCAATGTAACGCAGGATATCAAATGACTGGTGGTTCTGTTCAGCGTACATGTACCAATAGTGGATTATGGGATGGTGTACCACCAGTTTGTATAGGTATTTATTATTTTCAATATCTATACTATGACTGTTGAAAAGCATCCTTGGCAGTTAAAGTTAAAATACAGGGTGAGTGAATGATTGTTGTTTAACGCCAATGCAGACATTTTCCAGTTCTATCATGGAAATAGTTAAAATACATATGAATTATAATATTCATCATACACATATATATCAAAATATATATAAACAAATGTATGAATATTCAAAATCCGTAATAACCAAAACTAGTTAAACCAAATTAGTATAGAAATCTTACAACAAGACATGATTTGAGTGATGAACAATTTGATGTTTTTATTTAGAAAATTGGAAATAATTGAACATGTGTTTCTGCTTAACAACTAACAACTCATATAAGCCTATCACCAATACGTCGTGGGTTTGCGCCCGGCTTTGTAGATTACAAAAAGGGTACACTCAACTCGCAGCCGCAAGTGATAACGTTAACCAATTGTTTGTCCATGGTCGGTGGTTCTCTCCGAGTACTCCGGCTTCTTCCACCACTAAAACTGATTGCCATGATATAGCTAAAATATTGATGAAAGTCGCGTTAAGCACAATAAATAAACAAACAAACAAACAAACCTACCTGTGTGTAACCCATGTGATATGTTCAAGAAGATTGCAATTTAGAAAGTAATGCATTCGACAGCAATTCAAAGTCTATCATATTTCTTTGCTCTGCATTGTAGAAACCAGATGTGTAGATCCTGGTATTGTTGCAAATACTTCTTATACTGTAAACGGCTTACATCCAACTAATACTGCTGTGTATGTATGTAATGGCGGAACATCACCGACAGCAGGAAATTTGGTACGAACCTGTCAATCAGATGGTACATGGGATGGTGTCCCTGTTGTTTGCGGCTCATCAAGTAAATATAGTGTAGTGTTTCTTCAAAGGATATTTTGTCCGATTAATCAAAAATACAAATCTAATCGACAGTGTCTTCTATCTTGATTTACTCATTGTCAACATCTGATAACGTATCTACAATTCAAAGATTTTTTTTCTCGAGTTTTTGAGAGACAACATATTGTAGATCGTTGTTAGTCTTTTTGTACTTTGTCTTTTGACGATTATGTTGTCTGTTCTTCGATATACGAATATATATACAATATACGTACATTGTCGGTAAATACAAAATTTATTTGTACGAGCTTTAGAAACAGACAGAATAGCGAGCCCTTCGTCGATTTGTTCAGGCCTGTTTCGCAGCGAGTACAAATGACTTTTATATTTAACGACAATGTACGTAGTTTGCGTTTATCCTGCAATGTCAAAAAAGTCGGAAAACAAAAAGGACAGAAACAAGCGTCATTCCTCGCCTTTCATAAATGTTGTCAAGGGTGTCTTCTGCCTGGTCCGCGTTACATTAGTACCAGTTTCATACTTGTCTGCGCCCTCCGCTGTACAATAGCTACAGGGTACCAGGAAAGTTTATTCGTAGGCTGAAAAGTTTATTCGTAGGCTGAAAAAGTTTATTCGTATAGTACGAAAAGTTTATTCGTCTAGTACGAATAAAGCAAAAATTTATTCGTATAGCATATTTGTACAGCAAATGTACTGATTGCAGAATAAAAAAGGAGAACGATTATAATTAAACCTATGAGGCACTATAGCATCTTAAAATATGTGATTGTGGTATATTAAAATAGATTATGGGTTATGCTTAGGTTTATGTTGGTTAACGTCACTTTCAACAATATTTCAGTTATAACGTGGCGATCAGTTTTATTGGTGGAGGAAACCGGAGAATCCGTAGAAACCACTGACCTGCCACAAGTTACTGACAGACTTTATCACATGCTATTGTAAATAATATTCCTCGCCATGTACGGGGTTCGAACTCATACCTTTAGTGGTGATAGGCACTGATTGCACAGGTAGTTGTAAATTCAATTACCATGCGATCACGACGGCTCCTAAAATATCTTATAGATCAGTGAAATATTTTTTGTTGTAGATTGTATATCGTTAAATATCATTAGCATAAAACAATGTTTCTTAATTGTAGAGTTACATTATGTCTTAGTTAACGTTTTATTTAAAATTGTATTCTTTTATAGGTTGTACGTCAAATCCATACGTGACTTACACTGATGAAGACATAGCACGAATGGTACTAGAACTAGTAAAGAATTTAACAATTAATTATAAATCTACATCCGCGTATTACAGAAGTAAAAATAGTGCAAGGGACGATAGAAAGTCATCCTCATACATTGGCACTGCGTGGATGGTGGCATTATGCACAGTTATGGGGATATTCATTTTACCTGACTGTGTTGGTCTTACTAGACATATGCGAAATTATAATAGCATGTTTCGTCAAAATTAAAGAAAATGGACATTGGTAATATATATATATTATTGAAGTCGGTATCTAAAGATTAAGAGGTAGCTTGAGAGGGGAAGAAGACAGAATATATAAGTTTACATTTAATGCAGTCATTGGATAACTGTTCTTGTCCTGTACTGGTTCTATTTGAGCAGTGAAATTATATTGACTGGATAAATGGTTAATAAGTGACCAAATATAGCTATTCTGGTACCTGATTCCTGTTGAGCAACAGAAAGAAACGGTAACAGTATAAGCGCTGACGTCAGAGATCACGCCTTTGAAAACGTTTAGAAAGACACCTTGTTTCAGCTATTTTCAGACAATTTGACAGTTATTTTGGAACTTTGGATATTGCAGGATAAACACAATATACGTACTTTGTTGATAAGTATAAAATTAATTTGTACTTGCCAAAGGCTCGCTTTCCTAACTGTTTCTAAAGCTCCTGTAAATAAATGTTATATTTTTCGACAATGTACGGATATTGTCTATTTATGTGTTCACAAATTACATATATTCACATTTCACGTTTATTCACATTTCGGGTTGATTCACATATCACATTTACCTGTATGTTTCTCATTTATGCTTTTTTTGACATCTTTTACACAATTAATCATCGTTTGCTGATAAAATACAACAATTATTTATTATTATTATGTATTACTCACGTTCTGCAATGTTGGAAACTAACCAAATTATATAATGTTGCTTAATGACAATAATATCACTTAAAATCTCACCTCAAGCTAGAGAAACAAAAAGCTCAATTGATACGCCTATGTAGGACTGGGGCGCATTTCTTTTAGGTGAATCTGGAACATGATTCTGAATCACATAATTGTTTTGTTGCTTTTTTCATTTAAAACAGAAACGGGTTTTCGAAACATGCGAAACATAGATGACCCATGTTTCAAATAGAAACATGAACCGAAACCGGTCTGAAAATTAGTTAGTTGTAGTTAGGGACTACCAATTCTACATAACTGCTACTTCTATTTGCATCTTCACGTTTTTGAATATCAATGGTGTCATGCAGAATCATATCGCACAGCTTAGTCTGAAAGAGCATGGCAAACTAATCTTTCAGAGTACATGTTTTGTAATTCTAAGAATGTATAAGCTGCTGCAGCTGTAACATGCTTTTTGGAGGCCATCTTTTAATGTTTCATGAAACATTGTGTTATTCATTTGGTGGAAACATGTTTCTGATTTCCTGAAACCTAATTTTGAAACATACCGTTTTTTAATGCAACAAATCATGATTTTGTTTTCTGGAACAATGCAGTGAAACATGTTCCAGATTCACCTAAAAGAAATGCAACCCTACTTGCCCATCTATACCACAATAGTCAACAACAAAATGAGTTTGTAATGTTGCTCAATCTTTAGTATTTTGTGTAGTGCTTTGTTGACCATTTATTGTCTTTTTGCCCTTTTTTGCCTGTGTATTGTTTGTCCTTCTTCAATTCACATCTTATAATAATCTCTTTGATATATTTTAACCTTCCTTAATGTATAAACGATTATGGTTAACTTGGTAAGATACACATAATATAGTGCATGCAGTTAATTTCAAATAACGTAATTGTATGGTTGTATTAAACGTTAAAGAAAACCGAAGGGAAAATCAACAATGAAAAATCCAGAAACACTGGAAACATTGTCCATACAAGATACAGGGAGAAAAAACAAACAAACAAACAGCAAAAAAAACAAACAAAAACAAACACAAATCAAAAACAGAAAAGAAAAGAAAACATGTAACACACAACGCTGAAAACTAAAGCAATAAACAACACGGACACCACCAACATCTGGGGGATGAGCCCAGGTACTCGTGAGAGGCAAGCGTTTCCTTAAATTTCTTCACAGTATAATGTTTACATAAACATTATAGCTATTCAAATTAACTAAAGCCGTAGTATTGAGTTCCTTTCCGCATGGACGATTTAGGCAGTCAGTATATAAAGAAAAATTTAGGTGTACTCGATTAACGCGACGTTCGTTACAAGTATTAATAAGACAAAACTTCGTGCTTTGGATGTTATAGTCCCCCCCCCACAACCCACCCAAGTTAATACCAATATAAGTTACACTGCTTGTATATATTTTGATTTATAGAAATGACAGACTGAATGAATTTATAATGTTGATATATGTTTATAATAAAGGCTATGCGATCTTGTAACTAACGCACAACCCTACATTGTGTTTATTCTTATTTATATTTCATTATTTTAGTTAAGAAAAGATTTATTTTCGGAGGAATGAAACGAGGGAGAAAATAATCCGTCTTATAAGACATCCGCCGTTTTATTCATATTTATAGCCAAGTCCGGTAAAAGTCTTGTAGGTGATAGATGAAAGAAAAACTTCATTCCTTATAGGTATCAAACATCATTTTCAATAATATGTTCGTAAAATCCTAGCCGTGAGTTCCATGGACGAAAGAAACCGTTGTTCCCTGATAAATCCACAGACCTTCTGAAATAAACGTCAGGGAATAACGAAGGTTCAATCAGAAAGGGACAATCCAGAGAAACTGGCAACACAAGACGACTACAAACAAAACAAAAACACTACACAATATGTGTTGGACACTACTATACCCAAACAAACACAAATAACGTAGAAATACATGAAACCATAGTAACGAACATCACAACACGAATCGTAAAGCGTAAATACACATATTAGGACAACACTCAAACTGGGGGAAACACATGTGTTCGCGAAGGGTAGGCACTTCCTGCTTCCTATAAAACACCATTCATGTTACACATGATACTTATGATACGAATTACCGACAACGTAGATAAAAATTGTGTTCTCCATAACATTGAATTACACAAATGCTATAGAAAGTCTGGATAATATGACCGAGAGACAGAATATGTGCGTTATGTTGACTGTTGCGTCAGTGAGCTTGCAACATAAAATGCAGCGTGTTTTCATAGTACAAATATGGCATCATCATGTTCCCATCGAATTATAGCTTGTTCCTGTCAAGTTATTGCCGAAACATTTCTCGCTTGCCGTTAAACAGCAATGACTTACCTTATAATAAAATGATATATCCCTACTGTTAAATATATCACGGCAAATAAAGGCCTGTTCATTTACTTTAATGGTTTTCACCTACGATATTTTCTGCGATAGATGGCGTTCGTGTACTATCAGTTATACATTCGGAACTCTCCCGGATCGCATCGGAGCTTATCGTTATATTTCCGCCATTACAAGTTGCGAAAGACTGGTGGATCATATAAATAACAAATAAGATTTGTGTTACGTGGGTTAGTGATATGTACAATTATAGAAATGCTATTTATAGGGAATGAATATTGACTATTAAAGAGATACTCATAATCAAACCTCAGCTGTGATGTCAAAATGTTATCTTTACATGTCTATTGTGTAGTGTTTTCCCTCCTATGTATATTGTTTATGGTGACAATCCAACCATTGGATTTCTAAACCAATAAAGAATTTAAAGAATTTATAAATAGTATGCCTCAGTACTGCTGGGTGCCGGGTTGCACAAATTATGGGGGTCATGTTTTCCCTTCAGACCCAGAACTGAAGAAAAAATTTGAGAGTGGCCATCAAGCGGCTTGATGAAAATTCAAAAAACCTCTACTGGAAACTAGTAGCCCTTTTCACAAAAATTCTTACGATAAAAAATTGTCGTAAGTGTAAAACTAAGATTAAAAAAAGTTTCACAAAAATACTTATGATAATTTCATTTACATGTAAAACTACCCTGTCCTAAGTGTAAAATTTTGATCGTAAGAGAAATTTTGGTCTGATCTTTTATCGTAAGTGAAAAAAATAGAAAAAATATGGGGCACAGTCGCTTGAATTTCAATGATTTAAATAAAAAAAAGAGTAAAAAAAAAATACAGTATGTACAGTCGCTTGAATTTCAGTGATTTAAATAAAAAAAAAAGAGTAATAAAAATATAGTATATACAGTCGCTTGAAATAAATAAAAAAACGAGTACAAACAATATATTTTTTTATTTAAATCATTGAAACTCAAGCGACTGTGATTGGCGCTTCGACTTGAAAATAAGAGAGCAATTAATCGTTAGCGCTTTTTCTCTGACCTAATTACATGTACACATAGAGCTCTGGTGTACACATATTGATAAAGGTTTATTGAAATGAATATGGTTTAATACAAACAGACCCTACAAATGACATTGTTGTTTACTCCTTTTTGGCGTGACAAATAACAGTCTATAACGATGCATTCCGTACATTTACCTTTTCAATGCAGCAAAGTATATCGCTTACATGACCAAAAAAATCAGGATAATTCCTTTAATTTTAGATTTCAAATTGGGAACGATTGACAATCGAAAATACTACTTGCAAACTTGGGGATAATTATTCTTTTTCATTATTTTTTTGGATAAAAACAGGAATACGGGATTTTCTTCTAGACATCTGCTCCGCTTACAAAAGTTTTGTATGAACAGCCGCTTTAGGACTGGAAGTTAATTTCTGGATCCAATGATATCGTTTGATGATCATTGAACACTCTGGAAATACATAAACTTGTGTACATTCTCAGTGATTGGGATTAAAAAAAAAATCAATGAGACTATGGCCCCCTTCCCTTCCTTGTCAATGGGACATTTTTGATATGAATGGGCCATAATGACAGAACTATGCGCCAAAATCCAGTGTGAAAAATAATGTAGAATAAAAACATTTAACAAACTTTAATACATGGGTGGAGGAGATGTATAAACTATCTGACAACTCACACCCTTCTGTTTGAATAAATACAGTATGATGAAGAACTTAACACTTTTTTTAATTCTTGGCTTAAACCTTGATCTGGACAAAAAAATCCATCTGATATGCATGATAAACGCCTGTGCAATGCATGAAAATTTCTGTTGCTCGTTGTTGTACTTTGCGGTTATCAGATATATCAGTTTTTGAAACTGGTTTACGATTTATTTAAGCCTGAATTCCGTATAAAATTGTATGTACACAAGGTACCAGATATCGATGTTGATTTGCAGTTGAACTTTCACAGATCATTTTGAAATAAAAACTAAATTATAAATTAGATACAGTGATTGGGATTAAACATTTTTCAATGGGACTATGTCCGTGCAGTCTTGACAGAACAGTTCGGCTGTATGTACGTCTGACTTCATCAGAAAACGAATGCGCGCATATGACGCGGAGCTTTTATGTGGAAATGCGCCATTTCGTCGGGTAATGCGACTATGGCGCAGGGCGCGTGGTAATCCCAATCACTGCATTCTTCTGTTATATTAATTTTAATAATCTGTATAACAGGGATATTTATTCGTCTTCATGATTGATAGATGATAAACACATCTTAATTTGGTTTATCTCAGAAAAATCGGGCTACATTTTCATCAGTAAAAAAAGAACAAACGTTTAATATAATTTAATGTGGGATGGGATTAATTGGAAAAAGGGGGGGGTAAATATTTTCCTGACAAATAACCAATAAAATGAATTATATGAATAGGTTTTTTTTCACACTCCATATGCACTCCCTTAAAAATACTTCTACCAAAAGTAACCACGCGTGGTTGATGACGCACAACTCCAAGTAATGATAATTATTATAGATCATTTTAATTTACATGCATTAGAAATGTTCCCCTATATAGATACTAAAATCATACCCGTTCATATTTTGTGACCGATTCATATATTAGATAAAAATTCAATATAAACATACAAACACATCATAGCATAATAATCTGCTTATAAATTAGTGCCGGGGATATTTTATAGAATAATTTTATTAAAAAAAAATGTTTTGTTGTACTATCGGGAAATGAA